>JARBWK010001796.1:0-17333 GCA_030556195.1 Anolis apletophallus | reverse complement strand
AAATGTTATTTTGTTTAAAGATGCTTCAAATGGATATTTCCATAGGGAAAAAAAGTCAATCTGGATTTGACTTCTCCACAAAGTAAATATCCACAGAATTACAGCTTTAGAACACTTATAGAGGCCGCAGTTAGCACAGCGAGTTACACTGCCAGCTACAGAAAATCTTGCCAACCAGAAGGTGGGCAGTTCAAGCCGTGGGTCAAGGTGAGCTCCCGCTGTCAGCTTATCTAGCAGTTTGAAATTAGTAGTGTGAGTAGATAAACAGGTACTGCCTTGACGGGGAGGTAAAAGGTGCACCTGAAAACATGCCGGCCATTTAGATCAGGAAGGTGTCCATGGGCCAGTGTTTCCCAACCAGTGTGCCGTGGCACACTAGTGTGCCGTGAGTGATCATCAGGTGTGCCATGGGAAATTGGAACCTCCAATACCCTTTCTTCCCCCTCCTGCCGAACACTTTTTCTTCTCCACTCGGGCTCCCTTCCTCCCAGCCTCGCTCTGCTCGCTTTGCTCACGCTGCCACTTCTGCTGGGGGAGGGAGGAAGGCGGGTTACGTCTTCCTCCCTCTCCCCTCCCCTCCTGAACATGCTCATGCTGCCCCCTCGGATCAAAATGGCAGCAGAAGTGGCAGTGTAGAAGAAAAAGTAAGTGTTCGGCAGGAGGGGGAAGAAAGGGTACGAAGGGGGAGGAAGAGGTCTCTGTCGAAAGCTGGCATGGGCAAACTTGGACCTTCCAGGTGTTTTGGACTCCAACTCCCACCATTCCTAGCAGCCTCAGGCCCTTTTCCTTTTCCCCCTCAGCCACTTAAGCAGGAAAGGGCCTCAGGCTGTTAGGAATGGTGGGAGTTGAAGCCCAAAGCACCCAGAGGGCCGAAGTTTTCCCATTCCCGTTTTAGGGACCTTAAAGTGGTGAGCCTCCTTCCAACACTGTGATTCTGGAGAGTCCACAGTGCTCTCTGGGTGTAGGTGAACTACAAGTTCGAGACTCAAGGTCAATTTCCAAGCAAACCGTTTCAGTACTTTCTGTTGGTAATGAGAGTAATGAGAGTTCAATATGCCAAGTTTGGTTCAATTCCATTGTTGCAAGAGTTCAGGATGCTCTTTGATGGTGTGTTAACTATAAATCCCAGAAACTGTAACTCCCAAATGTCAAGGTCTATTTCCCCCAAACTCCATCTGTGTTCACATTTGGGCATATTGAGTACTCATGCCAGGTTTGGTCCTGATCCAACATTGTTTCAGTCCACAGTGCTCTCTGGATATAGGGGGAACTACAACTCCAAAACCCATAGGCCAATGCCCACCAAACACTTATAGTATTTTCTCTTGGTTATGGGAGTTCTGTGTGGGAAGTTTGTGTCTTTCTGCCATTCCTGCCAGGATATCTATGTTGAGTTTATCGAAACAGGCCCAGGTTTCACACTGAGTGTATAAATACATTTAAAAACATATTAACCATATGTATTACTGTGTTAGAGTGTCATTTTGGTTGGTGGTGTGCCCCAGGATTTTGTAAATGTAAAAAAATGTGCATGGCTCAAAAAAGGTTGAAAAACACTGCCATGGACAACAGGCTCGACATGGAAAAATGGAACAACATCACCTTCCCATGGCTGAGTTGAGTACAGCCTCCAGATGCCGGAGATGCAAAAGAGGAAAGCCTTGCCTCTGTCTGTGCACTATCTGTCTTTGTTGATAGTATAATGGCACTGACTGCCATATATGTACTCTGTAATCTGCTCTGGATCTCCTCAGGGACACAGTGCGGAATATAAATAAAGTATATTATTATGATTATTATTATTATGATTATTATTTTCTATACTTGACAACCCAAACCAAAACTGATATATTGGTTTTGACAAAGATGAAGTTAAGGCATCCAAGCCATAACATATAGATTTTAATTCTCATCAAGAAATTAGGACAGTTTATGATTTTAAGATATGGAAAACAGACATTGCAAAATTTATTTGGGAAGGGAAGAAGTCTCGGATAAAATACAGAATTATGACGGACAGAAGGGAAAGGGGAGGGATGGCTCTCCCGAACCTTCAACTATATTATGAGGCTGCTGCCCTCAGTTGGGTAAAGGACTGGGCACTTCTCCAAAAAACAAGACTGCTCAACCTGGAGGGATTCAATATTAATAGAGGATGGCATGCGTACATGTGGTACGAAAAAGCAAAAATAGAAAAAACTTTCACCAACCACCACATTAGAGCAGCCTTACTCAAAGTATGGAACAAGTACAAGGACCAACTGTATAGGAAGACCCCATTATGGGTCTCGCCCTTGGAAGCGCAGCATAAAAGGGAGATACCCATGTCCAGATGGTACACTTACAAATCACTGATCAGGAAGGTAAATGGGAAATGGGAATTAACAGACCTGGAGAGCCTAAGAGAGGCAGGGGTGGACATATCCTGGTTCCAGTATATACAACTAAAGGACTACTTCAAAGTAGATTGTAAAAAAGATTTTAATGGTGAAGAAAATACATGGGACAGGGTACTGAAACAAAAGAAAAAACATATAAAAAGTATATACACCAAACTGCTAGAGCTAGATACAGAACCTGAGTTGATTAAACATGTAATGATAGAATGGGCACGGGATGTTGGCCATAGCATTTTGCTACAAGAATGGGAAAGGACTTGGAGGAAAACCATCAAAATATTGGGTTCCACATCACCAGCGGAGAACTGGTATAAAATGTTTTACAGGTGGCACATGACCCATGCAGAAAATAGCTAGGTTCTACTCCAAAGACCAACAGTAACTGTTGGAAGTGTAAAGCCCATTTGGGGACATTTATCCACTGCTGGTGGGCATGCGGCAAGGCACAAAAATTTTGGAAGGAGATCCACAAACATACCCAAAAAATTTTACTGGAGAAGTTTGATTTGTTGCCGGAAATTTACCTTTTAAACCTTACTAAAGAAGGTTGGGAGCCAAACAAGGAGAAACTGTTTTATTTTATAGCCGCGGCGGCTAGGCTTGTATTTGCCAAAAATTGGAAAAAAGAGGAGATACCGCAGATAGAGGACTGGTTTAATAAATTAAGGGACTTAATGGAATCAGATGAATTATTTATTTATTTATTTATTTATTTACTATTTTTATATGCCACCCTTCTCAACCCCGAAGGGGACTCAGAGTGGCTTACAGCAAACAACAATACTGCCAGAGTGGCTTACAGTGTACATATAACAATATTGCCGGAGCGACTTACAACAAACTGAAAAAACAACAATTAACATTACAACATATCGCAATATTGTTAGCAATATTGCATGTAATACAAATATATAAATTATAATATCACAATATAATTATTGTATCACATTATCATTGGCAGTATTATACTGTGTTACAATACAACAACACCAATACCAAATGCATATACCACATACCATAACGTAATCATACTATTATTATTACATTACAATTATTATACTATAACATAATACAATATATTGACATTATATTATATTATATCAAATTGCAATGCAATGTAACACTATATTATATTATATATTATTATATTATATTATCTTTAAAATAATAAATAACATTATTTATTTAAACAAAATAAAATTACTTATTTAAATAAATAATTTTATAGAATCATTTTAAACAATTATTTTAAATTATAATGCAATGTAACACTACATTATACAGCAAGGTATATGGTAGAAGCGTAAAGGCAAAGGCGGACTGGCAATCCGTTAGGTTATACTTGGGTAAAAGGAGCCGTGAAAGGAAAGACTAACTAAAGCAATGGGTACCCAGGAGGGAAAGGATTTGGAGGACCCAATTGATAATGTTTCAAGTACGAGAGGCCTTGATGCCCCGAACTGGAAGACGACTGTGTGTGTGTATTTTTTGTTGTATTCCTTTCCCCCGTCCCCACTCCATCCCCTTTTCCTCCCCTTTCCTCCCCTATTCCCTATGTTTTAATTGTGATAAAAACGAAATAAAGAATATTCAAAAAAAAAAGAAAAAAAGAAATTACCTCCATCTTAGCATTAGTCCATCGAGGTATTTCCACAACCATGTTGAATACATCCTGAAAAGAATAAGAAACCAGAAAGGTACATACTTAATTCTATAGACCACAACAAAATTAGAAGTAAACATCTGTGTAATGAGCTTAGGTAGTTTATAATTTTCCTACTTGGTAGGCAATGGTTATAGACCTCAAAGAAGGGGAAAGTAGCAGAGAACCTGGCATTCAAATTAAATATCTCCCAGCAAAAATAGTAAATATTGGAAGCAATGTTTTCAACGAGGTGATCTTTTGGGGCGGAGTAGGGATGATCATTACTTCGAGAAAAATACAAAAGATGGCCTTTCACTGAACCAGTTTCACTGTGGGAAAATCCTAAAACAAACTCAAAACTACGTGGAAACTCCAAAGTGCAATTGCTTATATAGTTGCAAACATATAATAAAAAGCAGTACTTAGTGCTGAAAGAGCTAGTAAAATTAATGCATTTCCCCAGAACACTCTTAAATTGTAATTTCCATGGCTTTTAGTCATACCTAACGGGAGGATTCTTGCAGTTTTAGTCCAAAAAGTAACACCTCATTGCTTTCATTAATGGGCAAAGATTGCATGTGTTTCACTGCTTTAAACTCTAGAGCAGGGCTGTCCAACTGCCGGTCCTGCAGGTGTTTTGGACTTCAACTCCCAGGAATAAGAACATAAGAAGAGCCATGCTGAATCGGACCTCAGCCAATCTAGTCCAGCATTCTGTATCACACAGTGGCCCACCAGTTGTACACGGGGATCTCGAGCAGAAGGGAGGGCAAAACCCTGACCTGCTCCCGACCCCCCACAACCAGTACCCAGGGAAATCCTGCCTACCTCAACCAACTCCGAGGTGGCACTTGAATGTCCTTTTCAGTAACTACCGATACACTTGGTATCCATGAATCTGTCTAATCCTGCCTTGAAGTTGTCCAGGCTGACAGCTGCCACAACCTCCTCTGGAAGTGAGTTCCATAACCCAATGACCCTCTGGGTGAAGAAATATTTCCCTTTATTAGTCCTAATTTTCCTACCTTGGAGCTTCAGGGAGTGCCCTCTGGTCCTAGTGTTTTGTGACAAAGAAAAGAATTTCTCTTTATTCACCTTTTCTATCCCATGCATGATTTTATACACTTCGATCAAGTCACCTCTTAAACGCCGTCTTTCAAGGCTGAAAAGACCAAGGCGTTGCAACCTGGTTTCATAAGGGAGCCGCTCCATCCCTTGGATCATTCTTGTTGCCCTTTTCTGTACCTTTTCCAGTTCCGTTATATCCTTCTTAAGGTGCGGAGACCAGAATTGTACACAGTACTCCAAATGTGGCCTTACCATAGATTTGTAGAGAGGCAATTCAACATTTGTTGACCTATTTTCGATTCCCTTTCTCATCATGCCTAGCATAGAATTTGCTTTTTTCACTGCTGGGTTGACATCTTCATTGAGCTGTCCACCAAAACCCCAAGATCCCTTTCCTGGTTTGTCTCGGAAAGCTTTGACCCCATCAATTGGTAGGTGTAGTTGGGGTTCTTTGCCCCGATGTGCATGACTTTACACTTGTTTAGGTTAAAATGCATTTGCCACTTTGTTGCCCATTCACTCAATTTCGACAGATCTTTCTGGAGCTCTTTACAATCAGTTTCATTTTTAACTACCCTGAACAATTTAGTGTCGTCTGCAAACTTTGCTACCTCAGAATTCACTCCTACATCCAGATCATTAATGAATAAATTAAAAAGTAACGGACCCAAAACTGAACCTTGGGGTACGCCACTTCTCACCTCTTTCCACCCAGAGAAATGTCCGTTTATTACCACCCTTTGTTTCCTACAGTTTAGCCAGGTTCCAATCCAGGACAAGACCTGTCCTCTGATTCCATGGCTGAAGAGCTTATTTAGGAGCCTTTGGTGAGGGACTTTGTCAAAAGCCTTTTGACAAATCCTAGCCAGTTTACCAGCTGTTAGGATTTCTAGGATTTGAAGTCCGAAACACCTGCAGGGCCGGCAGTTGGACAGCCCTGCTCTAGAGCAAGGGGGTTTCTGTTATTTCCCCTGCATAATTACAGACTAAGTTGACAATCTATATACATAAAAATGCTGTTGTCGTCGTGAGTACCTTAAAAACAAAAAAACCTACAGGGCCAATATCCACCAAATTTGGCAGCAAAACGTCTCACAACGCAAGGTGTGACCAACAATAAAAATTCCCCCAAAGAACCCCTCAGAATTCATTAAATTAACAAAATACAGATCCTCTGTTGTCCTGCTCTGGCCCCGCCCCCTCTACCTCGCCACACTCCCCTCTCCTTCCACCTAGTCTTCCTTCCTTCCTTCTTTCCCTTTGGCAAGGGAAGTAGAAAGGAAAGAAAAAGGAAAGGCAGGAAAGAGGTAAAGAAGGAAAGAAAGAGAACCAACAGGAAGGAAGGAGAGAAGAAACGATGAAGGGAAAAGGGGAAGGAATGAAAGAGAGAAAGGGGGGGACGAAGGAAAGAGAGAAGGAAGGAAGGAGAGAAAGAGGTACCGAAGGAAGGAAGAAGAGAAAGTAGAAAGGAAAAGGAAAGGAAAGGCAGTAAAGAGGTAAAGAAGGAATGAAGGAGAAAAGGAAATAAAAAGTGAAATAAGGAAGGAAACGGGGAGAGAAGAAAGGAGACAAAGGAAGTAGAGAAAGGGTGAGGGAAGTGTGGTGTTCCAGCCTGGTACATTTGTTCAGCACAGGGATGATGGGTCACCAGATGAATTACCAGGGGTGAGGGGCCGCCTGGTGAGCCTGCTGTTAATGAGCAGGTGGCTGATGAGGAGGAAATGGATGTTGATTTAGAGTTTGGCAGTGAGAGTCAAGATGGCTTTGATTCCCAAGAGAGAGTTTTCACTCCCTCGTTCTCAAGCGAGGATTCCAGGGTTGGGGAGGAGGATGGTTCTCACCCTGATAGCATTGCACCTGGGAGCCCTAATGAGCAGAGTTTTGACAGGAGGGCGAGCATCAGATCCACCCGAAAGGATTGGAATTTGAAGAGGGGGGTCCGGTGGACACATAGAAGTTAGATTCCTTTATTAGACCTGCTCTGGAGAGGCTTCGCCAGACCTGAAGCTACGTTTAGCTTGGAAGGACTCATGCTCAAGACTCTAAGTTCACGTTGACCGCAGGAGCGGTTTGCCTTGCTCACGGACGCTTGCTTTCTATGGGATTTAATCCAGTTTGAGGCCTTTACGGGACTATCGTTGGATTTGCTTTGTTTTTGCCTTACATCTTTCTACCTTTGGACTATTCTTTATTCTAAAGAAAAGTACTTATACAGAGACTGCTTGTGTGTGTGATCTAGGGGGGTACGGCCACGATCTGAGGTGCAACAGGAAGGAAGGAAGGAAGGAAGGAAGGAAGGAAGGAAGGAAGGAGAGACGGAAGGTTGAAACCAAAGAGTGAAAGAAGGAATAAGAGAAAGAGGTTGAGAAGGAAGAAAGGAGAGAAAAGGGAAGGAAGGAAGGAGAGAAGGAAGGATGAAACCAAAGAGTGAAAGAAGGAATAAAAGAAAGAGGTTGAGAAGGAAGAAAGGAGAGAAAAGGGAGAGAAGGAAGGAAGGAGAGAAGGAAAGATGAAACCAAAGAGTGAAAGAAGGAATAAAAGAAAGAGGTTGAGAAGGAAGAAAGGAGAGAAAAGGGAGAGAAGGAAGGAAGGAGAGAAGAAAAGATGAAACCAAAGAGTGAAAGAAGGAATAAAAGAAAGAGGTAGAGAAGGAAGAAAGGAGAGAAAGGGGGAGGGAAGGAAGGATGAAACCAAAGAGTGAAAGAAGGAATAAAAGAAAGAGGTAGAGAAGGAAGAAAGGAGAGAAAGGGGGAGGGAAGGAAGGATGAAACCAAAGAGTGAAAGAAGGAATAAAAGAAAGAGGTAGAGAAGGAAGAAAGGAGAGAAAAAAAGGAAGGAAGGAAGGAAGGAAGGAAGGAAGGAAGGAAGGAAGGAAGGAAGGAAGGATGAAACCAAAGAGTGAAAGAAGGAATAAAAGAAAGAGGTTGAGAAGGAAGAAAGGAGAGAAAAGGGAGAGAAGGAAGGAAGGAGAGAAGGAAGGATGAAACCAAAGAGTGAAAGAAGGAATAAAAGAAAGAGGTTGAGAAGGAAGAAAGGAGAGAAAAGGGAAGGGAAAGAAAAAGGGGGGAAGGAATAGGTAGGTACCTCTCTTTCATAATAGTCCAGATATCTACCTCTACTTCGAAAATTCGTACTATAGGCCACAGCAACGTGTGGCAGGGCACAGCTAGTCCTATATAATTTGACTTGAAAGTAAGTCCCTCTGAACTCAGTGAGACACAGACCGGACTTCCTTTGCTAGGGGACCCATAGTTCAACTGCACTATTATAATCTATCCATAAGCATTCCAATTATGAATATGCACTACTACACTCACATGAGAGAATAAAACACATTTGTAGAACATTTCATGCAATGGTGGCCAACTGTTTAATTTCTGTTTAGTTTACTTTAAAATGTTTTCAAAGCTAGACTTCTGATGGGACGGTTGAGCCTCACAAGAGAGCTTTACATTACAGTAACATGGATGGTTATTCATAAATCCCAATGCGTTCGATGACTCTTAGTATCAAAAAAAGAGCATGCAGGATTATAGTTGTAGTTACCAAACACTGTTCACATATATACTATCTTAACCAACCCAAAATTTAATTAGTCTCAAAAGCTTTTTCTATACCAGTGGTTCTCAACCTGTGGGATACCCAGGTGTTTTGTTACAGTTCCAGAAATCCCAGCCAGTTTACAAACTGTTAGATTTGTGGAAGTTGAAGGCCAAAACATCTGGGGACCCACAGGTTGAGAGCCACTGCTCTATTTTCAGTTTATGTTCTATGTTGTTTTTTTTAATTGATTTTGTTGTGTTGTTGGTCTCGGACTCATGTAAGCCGCCCCGAGTCCACGTTGGGGAGATAGTGGTGGTGTACAAATAAAGATTATTATTATTACCCTGTAAAACTAAAATGCCCAGAAGTCCAGAACACTGAGACATGGCAGTTAAAGTGATGTCAAACTGCATTAATTCTACAGTACAGATCAGGGCTGCCCAGGAAGTCGACAGATCGACCAGTCGACACCGGGACCAAAGGAGGTCAATCCCAGCTGGATGGGCGCTTCAGAGGGGGCGGACCCAGGCTGCACCAAGCCCTGCCCTCCCCCAGCTTCTCGCACTCCCAGCAGCTGCTCCAGCCTTGAGGAGGGCAGGGCCAAGCCAGCCTTGTGCTAGCTATGCCACCACTGGCTTGGCACTGCCATCCTCAAGCCTGGAGAAGCTGCTGGGAGCTCCAAAGCCAGAGGGAGGGGCGGGCTTGGTGCGGCCTGGCCCCGCCTCTCCTAGCAGCTTCCAGGCTTGAGGATGGCAGTGCCAAGCCAGCCTTGTGCTAGCTATGCCACCACTGGCTTGGCACTGCCATCCTCAAGCCTGAGAAGCTGCTGGGAGCCCAAAGCCAGAGGGGAGGGGCGGGGCTTGGTGCGGCCTGGCTCCACCCCCTCTACAAGCAGCTTCTCCAGGCTTGAGGATGGCAGTGCCAAGCCAGCCTTGTGCTAGCTATGCCACCACTGGCTTGGCACTGCCATCCTCAAGCCTGAGAAGCTGCTGGGAGCTCCAAAGCCAAAGGGGAGAGTGGGGCGGGGCTTGGTGCAGCCTGGCTCCGCCCCCCTCTACAAGCAGCTTCTCCAGGCTTGAGGATGGCAGTGCCAAGCCAGCCTTGTGCTAGCTATGCCTTGGCATTGCCATCCTCAAGCCTGGAGAAGCTGCTGGGAGCCCAAAGCCAGAGGGGAGGGGCGGGGCTTGGGCGGCCTGGCTCCGCCCCCTACAGCAGCTTCCCAGGCTTGAGGATGGCAGTGCCAAGCCAGCCTTGTGCTAGCTATGCCACCACTGGCTTGGCACTGCCATCCTCAAGCCTGAGAAGCTGCTGGGAGCCCAAAGCCAGAGGGGGGGGGCGGGGCTTGGTGCGGCCTGGCGCCGCCCCTCTACTAGCAAAGCTTCTCCAGGCTTGAGGATGGCAGTGCCAAGCCAGCCTTGTGCTAGCTATGCCACCACTGGCTTGGCACTGCCATCCTCAAGCCTGGAGAAGCTGCTGGAGCCCAAAGCCAGAGGGGAGGGGCGGGGCTTGGTGCGGCCTGGCTCCGCCCCCTCTACAAGCAGCTTCTTCAGGCTTGAGGATGGCAGTGCCAAACCAGCCTTGTGCTAGCTATGCCACCACTGGCTTGGCACTGCCATCCTCAAGCCTGGAGAAGCTGCTGGGAGCTCCAAAGCCAGAGGGGAGGGGGCGGGGCTTGGCATGGCCTGACTCCACCCCTCTGGCTTCCGCTCTAGGGCGGGCCAGGCTTCACCAAGCCCGCCCCGCCCCTCTCCAGCCTTGAGGAGGTAGGTAGATGTTTCTGACTTGGTTTCATTATAAGTAGCTCGCATGCTGAAAAAGTGTGGGCACCCCTGGTATAGATGCACCCCATGTCACCTGAAATCACCTCATGGGATATTCGTACTATAATAAACTATTTGTGTAATTTATGCTTAAACTGGGCGATAAAGCTATTTTAGAGCACTACTACCGTGTTTCCTCGAAAGTATGACACCCCGATTGTAAGACGATCGGGTGTCAGGGGGCGGCTAATGTAAGCCGCACCCGAATGTAAGTCGTATCCTGGCCGCCGCCACAACCGCCCATCGGCCGCGGGCACACCTCCGCGGCGCACCTTTCTGCTAGGCCTCTCCAACGGCGGGGAGGGGAAGAGTCCCAGAGGCGTGGCTGGCGGCGCGTCACTCTGACGCAGCGCCGCTTAGCCACGCCCTGGGGACTCTTCCTCTTCCCTCCCTTTCTCCAACGAAGGGAGGGGGAGAGTCCGGCGTGGCTGCGGCGACGCGTCACTCTGACGCAGCCGCTTAGCCACGCCTCTGGGACTCTTCCTCTTCCCTCCCTTTCTCCAACGAGGGGAGGGGAAGAGTCCGAGGCGTGGCTGGCGGCGACGCGTCACTCTGACGCAGCGCCGCTTAGCCACGCCTCTGGGACTCTTCCTCTTCCCTCCCTTTCTCCAACGAGGGAGGGGGAAGAGTCCGGCGTGGCTAGCGGCGACGCGTCACTCTGACGCAGCGCCGCCAGCCACGCCTCTGGGACTCTTCCTCTTCCCTCCCTTTCTCCAACGAGGGAGGGGAAGAGTCCCAGAGGCGTGGCTAACGCGACGCGTCACTCTGACGCAGCGCCGCCAGCCACGCCTCTGGGACTCTTCCTCTCCCCTCCCTTTCTCCAACGAGGGAGGGGAAGAGTCCGAGGCGTGGCTGCGGCGACGCCGTCACTCTGACGCAGCCGCTAGCCACGCCTCTGGGACTCTTCCTCTTCCTTTCTCCAACGAAGGGGGAAGAGTCCCAGAGGCGTGGCTGCGGCGACGCGTCACTCTGACGCAGCGCCACTTAGCCACGCCTCTGGGACTCTTCCCCTCCCTTCCTTGGAGAGGCCTAGCAGAAAGGTGTGCCGCGTCGATGGGCCGGTTATGGAACGGCGGCGCGGCGTGACGGCGGCGGGCGTGGCGACGGGCACGCCTTTTGTTTATATAAGACGTACCCCGAAAGTAAGACGTAGGGGGACTTTTCGGGGGGGAAAAGAAAGTAAGACGCTGTCTTACTTTCGGGGAAACACGGTAATATATAAAATAGGGACCAAGTTTTGAGAAGGAAGGAAGAAACTGTTAATATTCTTCTCGTATTACTTTCTGTTTGGCTATATCTGTTCTAATGAATAATCAAAACACCAAGTTCATTTATATATGTAAAGAAAAGTAAATTAGTCTGGCATATTTCAGGTTTAGAACACAATGAGAGCAGCAGCCCAGGTCTTGATAAACGGAGAACATCTCCAGACTGTGAGATACTTTACAATCCTCTATTTTTAAGATCTTAAAAATACCAGGATTAGGAGCAAAAGCCAGGAACAAGGCTGGGCAATGTAACCTTTTGCCCTAAACTCTGGGAACACCAAGAGAAAGGTGGGTTAATTAATATGTACATGAAAGGAACTGGACTCCCTAACTGTGCTGTCACTGAATCTGCGTGAGAACCCATGAGATGAAGCGAGGCGTTACAGTATTAATCTGGGAAAACCCGCGTTGGATCCCGGGCCGGTCGCCTGGCAGGTAGGGGCCAGTCGCCAGCCGCAAGATGGTAAAACGCCTTTTTTCTGCCGTGGAGACCGGGGTCCCATGGTCGAAAAGCATTGGGGAAAAGCTCTTCAGGGTGACGGGCTGAGCTGCGCCTCGGGTGGAACCCCGGGCCCCCCCCACCCCCGGGCGCCCCGGCCAAAAGATCTCGTTTCGACGGGCACCTTCCCGGCTGGGCCGCCCCAGTCACGTTTCAGGATCGATGGAAAAACGGACGGTGTCCGCCGCCGTCCATTTCAGAAAAACTGGGGTTATCCGACTAAAACTCAGACCAGGGGGCCAGAATGGTGTGGGATACCGGGGGACTTGGCTTCCTGGGATTTCGGGCCCCCCTGACCGGGGGTTTTTGCTGTTGGCCCTCTTACGCATGCGTGCTTTTTTTTTTTTTTTTTTTTTTTTTTTTTTTTTTTTTTTTACTGTAAGGGGGCGGGCCTGATGATGATGGTCATCCACGTGAGCGTAGAGCCCACTTGCCTCTCTCGACTCGTGAGCTCTGAGGCACGCATGTTGGCGTGGAAATAGAGCAACGGGAGGACAAGAAGAAGGACACTTTGGGGTCATTTCTTACCGCATCTCAAAGGTCGGTCTTTTACTTTGGGGTGGGTGCTTGAGTGTGCTGTGGCATGTCTCTTTGTTTATTTTTAGTGTTTAAAAATGGCCTTTTAGCTCCAAAGCCTCTCTGCTTGCGTTGTCCTTGAGAAATATATTGTTGGGTAATATGGCAGTGTGGGATAAATTGGGTGGTTGGATGTATTTTTGCATGCCCCTTTGTTTACCTTGCTGCGTATTAAATGGCCTTGCAGTTCAAGAGTCTCTCTTCTTACTTTCTGGCTAATAATATGTGGTAATATGGCAGTGTGGGAGAAATGGGGTGGTTGGATGTATTTTTGCATGCCCCTTTGTTTACCTTGCTGAGTATTAAATGGCCTTGCAGTTCAAAAGCCTCTCTTCTTACTTTCTGGCTGATAATATGTGTGGTAATATGGCAGTGTGGGAGAAATGGGGTGGTTGGATGTATTTTTATGCTCTGTTTTATATTGCTGTTATTAAATTGAAATGTTGATGTTTTATAACTTCATTTTATGTAAACTGCCCCGAGCCTGCTGGAAGGAGCGGGACATAAAAATGAATAATAAATATAAATATAAATAAATAAGTAAATAAGAAAATAGTTATACATTTTACATTTCTGGGTAGGTGATCTTTGGGACTTGGTTTTTTAATCAGTAGCTCCCATGCTGAAAAAGTGTGAGCACCCCTGCTCTAGACCAAAGTCGCGAACCAGCTGGGCCAGGGGGCGCATATAGACGTTGAATAATAAGGGGGAGAGGATGCCCCCCTGGGGGACCCCACAACTTCATGGGAGTCTCCCAGAGACCCCCTCACCCCCCTCCACACGTTGGTAAGTTCGGTAAGTTCACCTCCAAAAAAGGCCTTCAACATAAAGGTTTAGTCCTACAGACCTTAACTCCATTGTTTTCTGCTTAAGTAGAAAGGTATACTTGAGCATTTTATAACAGATCGAAAGATACACCCAAATCTGTGGTGTCCATCAAAATAGCATTTTCAGTGGCTCCTCCAGACTTGATCAATGTATTAGTGAAGCTAATTGCAGTTCAATTTTTCGTATTTGCTTTCTACCCAACACTAGTTACATTTTCAGTTACCATTTTGGATCAACTCCTTGCAATGGTGCCTTTGCTTTTGGAGTCTTGGGATCAAATTTGTTGACCATATTCTGGCTCATTAAAAAAACCTGAAAAAAACACAATAAGGCTTATGCAATACAAAAATAGATAAGCTTTATAAATCAGTTCAACTAGAGGCTTAATAAACACATATAAGCCTTGGACATATCAGGAGTTGATAGCGAACATACACAAATCGTAGATGCAGGCTGTATATCCACATATAGCAGCTTCAGAATAAAATTCGCAGCTTCACAAATATAAAGTCTGCAACAACACAATATTGAAAATAGTCCAGGCAGTGTAAATCAAAGTATAGTCTCTAGTGGCAGACAGTCCAATCAGTACAAGGACTAAAGGAGACTCCGATGCGCTCCTTAATAAGGCGTACAGAGTAGGCCGATGGGCCGGCAATGCCTACGATGGGGCCCGCTTGTGCTCCGTTTCGCCCCCGGGCGGGGCTTTTTCAAGGCCTTCATAGTTGTACCGTAGTCCTTATCTATAAAGGAGTACAATATATACAAATACACAATGATCAAGTACAAAAAAGCCAAGTGTATTATTGCTTTAAGGGATTGACACTTGGCTTTTTTGGAGGCCCAGGTGATGCCATCAGGACTGCTGACCGAAAGGTCAGCGGTTTGAATCTGGAGAGCAGGGGTGAGCTCCTGTCTGTCAGCTCCAGCTTCCCGTGTGGGGACATGAGAGAAGCCTCCCACAGGATAGTAAAATATCCGGGCTTTCCTAGAGCGGCTGGCCTAGAACATTCCTCCAACCGCCCTTGATTGATTGCTTTGGTCCTCCGCAGCAGCCTCATGTGAACTCTGTTCCTCTCCGCCTTCCCGTGGAGCCTGGGAGCGTTGTATGGCTTTATTTACACACCGCTTTCTTGCCCATACTGTTTGGGGATTGCTCCAACATTGGTCTTATCCAAAAAGCCGAAATCTGCGAGCCAAATGCAATCATCAAAAGAGCCACACTTGGCTCGCGAGCCATAGGTTCCCGACCCCTGATCTAGCTCAAAGAATAGAATATTCCTTCTCCGGTATTGATAGCAAACTGCATCAGGATTAACTGATGAGGACTGGAGAACAATCAGCATCCTGCACTCCTCTAATTGAATGGGTGAAGACCACATATTTGGTCCAAGTCAACATTTGCTTTAATATTTTGGTCTTAAAGAATTCAAGGCACCCATCTCCCCAGTATATCCTGACATAATATAAAAGTGGGAGTTCGAAGGAAAAGGAAGTGTAGGGAATGAGTACATGGGAATATGGTTTATTGGACTGAAATTATAACATTTGAGGTGCACCACTGTGTTGCCAGAAATGAGAAAAACTCATAAATGGGGAAAAATAAATACAGGCAGTCAGCAAGTTACAAACATCTTATAAACAACTTTGAGTTACGAACGGGGCTGAGACAACAGGAAGTGAGAGCAATCTACCACTAAGAAGGGAAATTCACTCCTGGAAGAGTGATCATGGAGAAAAAGTGTCTCCACTGAAGCTTTCTCACCAAACTATGTTTCCACAACAAGCCAATTTTTTTCAAAATCAATTCTCACATGGACAGGAAGGGAGGTGAAATCTTCTGAACAGGGACACAGATAGTGAAAAAACTCCACAGGGGTGTTAACCCTTCCCTATGCTATCCAAAGTGTATATGTATGTGTGTGTGTGTATATATATATAGATAGATAGATAGATAGATAGATATATTGATATATAGAGTGGTTACCAACCTTTTTTTGACCAGGGACCACTTTGACCAGGGACTACTTAGTACCAAAAGGGTTACAAATCGGTTTTTGGTCAACTTTAGATTCAGTTTGGTTATTTGGGGTGCTGATTCAGAAAACTGCATTGGATAGACCACATCAGCCCTAGTTTCTGATACAGAACATATGCCATCCAGTAGTCACCATCTGCTCGCCCACAGAAACCCATACGTAATAATCTAGTCTATCCACTGTAATTTTCTGAATCAGTACCCCAAATAACCCCAGGAACAGGCCTAAAAACAAAGACACCAAGGTGCCCCACTTCCAGGAGCCACATGGAATGGCTCCGCTCACGGTGAGGGAAAAGGAAGAGAAGCAGCAGTCAGGCGGCTTGTTGTTGCGCCTTTTGTGGGTAGTCAGCCTCTCCTTCCTGGCAACCCCATTGCATCGGCACTGCAAGAGTGTTTCACGAGACCAGTTGCTCTTGTTTCAATGGTGTAGCAACGGTGAAGCTGAAGACCATGTTTTAGTTCTTGGGGATTACTGGTGTCCACAGGCCACAGGTTGGGAACCACTAATAGATAGATAGATAGATAGATAGATAGATAGACCCACAATGAGACTTGAAGAATGTCCTTGGTTGTTACTTATGATGGTTGTTTTATTGGTTGTTTATTGGTATAATGTTGTTTTATATTATTGTTATATTTTATATGCTATGTTTTAACTCTGTGTCACTGGGCTTGGCCCTATGTAAGCCACCCTGAGTTCCTTCGGGGAGATGGAGGCGGGGTATAAAAGTAAAGTTATTATTATTATTAGATAGATAGATAGATAGATAGATAGTAGGCATGAGAAAAAAGTTATCAAAATGAAATGATTCAAAGAAATTGGTGAAGAAATGCTACTTTTTGAGTATTTCCGCACCTGGAACGCCAACCAGGAAGTGGACTTTCTTTATAGAACTCGGGGCCAGGACTTTCTTAAGTGTCGTTATTAGGTCGTAGGGGGACCCTCCTTCTCTCTCACCACCCTCCCGCCTCCCTTGCCAATAAGTATTATGGCAAGGCAAGCCCTAAACCGTCTCCTTCTTTTCGGTTGGAAGCCCGGAAAATGTAAACAGAGAGGATTACTCAGAAGTAAATCTGCAAAGGAGGGCACTTTGGATGAAGGGCCCTCCTTTGTGGATTTACTGAGTAAACCTCTGTTTACATTTTTTCCAGGCTTCCTGCCTCTCCTGCCTGCCAGATCTAAAGTATCAAAGAGCATTGGGGTGAGAAACCAACCTAATGTATAATAGAATGAATGCTACTGTAAGTGCCTAATATTATAAGTAATCCAACTGGTCATACTCTTACATTCCATGCACATGCAATAATACAGCAGTAATAACAATGGGTATAAGAAGAGGTAAAATTCAAACCGAAGTATTCTGACTGGTCCCTGCCTCATGCGGTGCAAACGGGCCTTCTCTGTGAGCCCGGAAAAGCCAGCGCTTTCTGCTTGGGAGCACACACATACAAATTCTGGGTGGGGGATTTGCAGAATCCTGGGCTCATAGAGAAGATTCCAGCAAACCCCCAAAAGAATATGTATGTGTGTGCACCAGAAAACGCTGGTTTTTCCCTGGGCCTGCAGAGAAGAGCCCAAGCTTTGCACCGCATGAGGAGGACCAGCCAGAATACTTCGGTTTGAATTTTTACCTCTTCTTATACCC
>JARBWK010001795.1:0-17334 GCA_030556195.1 Anolis apletophallus | reverse complement strand
CTTGATGACAAACCATGGAATCACGGATCAGAAAAGAAAGGTGGGTTAAAAATGCCTCTTTATTTGACCGATATCCTTTAAGATAATTGGACCTGAAAGGAGCAAGGGGAAACAACCTAATAGGGGCCTAGCTTAGACCAGATGTCTACCCTAGACTACCCCCTATTTTTGGGTGTTACCCCTGGAAAAACGAATGTTTGGTTTCCACGGGCCCATTATTAAAAATTAAAACCCAAATTTAAGACCTTATAAGTGGAAACCCCCGGGTCAGCCTTGGGATGACTCCTTCCCCCCCTCCAGCTCTGGGACCTGCATGGACTAGAGCCATCCATCATCAAAAAGGTGCTGGGTGTACAAAACTTTTAAACCCTTTCAAATCCATCAGAAAAGTTCAGAGTAAAAAAAAAAAAAAAACCCAAAAAAAAATTTCTCTTGGCCCCACAGACAAAACTAAACTACACTGAAAGCAGGAAGTGGGCCATACTGTGATAAGACAGAAATGAGGGGGGGGCAACTAGGATTTAAATATTTTTGCCCCCAGCCCATCTGTGATACACCAAAAAAAAACCATGTCCCCACCCTGGAAATCAAGTACCTTTCCCCAAGATACTTCTTGCCAATTTGCCCAGGTAGACAATATTTGCTATTTACTACAGTTCGGAAAGTAACTCCCCAGATATGCCCTTTGTGTTATGTTCCTTTCATAGAAAAATACATAATCATCATCCCATGTGACTCTGTTTTGAAATGTTAACTTTTGCAAAAATAAATTTTGCGGTAGCTAGGGGTACATTCCCAAAAAAATTCCTGGGGGTAGAAGTATTTTTTTGGGGGGCATTTACCACTGCCTCCCATAGTCACATGATGTCACATTTCTGATTTTATGCACTTTTTGGCCCCAGATGTTAAAATAAATTTACATGGGAATAGGGCATGCTATTTTAAGCCCCTGACATTATTAATCACAGAATCACGAGAGGGGGGGTTGGCAGACCATGATGTCATGCCCCCAGCTCAATGCGGGAATCTATAAAGCACCCCCCCAACGGAAACATCACCACACTTCTGGAGATTTCCAGAGCAGGAATCTAGACCAAACTTCTGGACAATTGTTTCATTGCTGAACTCTCACTATCAAGGAATTCCTTTTTTGTTCCATAAAATTCCCCCTTAAATTTATATCAGTCCTCTTCTACACTGTCTTTATATACCCGGATCTGATCCCCTTTAACTGGATTATATGGTCTCTACTGTCATATAACCTGGGATAAGCGAAAAATATGGGATCAGATCTTGGAAAAAGGAAAGTGTAGAAACAAAGTCCCTTCTAAATGCCTTTTATAATCCCGATTTTTTATTTGAACGGATTTATGACAGTTAATTCTATAATCCCGTTCAAAATTTGACAATATGGTTTTCTGTTTTACCTATTGCTTCCCAGCCCACAAAGGTTTCTGAGGCAATGCACAAAAATAAAAGAGATTTCTTTAAACCAAAACTTCAAAATACAGGATGTTTCAAAAACATGGACACTATTTGGACCATGTATATTAAAATAGTCTTTAAAATGGTAATTTTTATTTTAAAAAACTTTAAATAATAATGATTTTTTAAGACAAAGAATTAAACAAATTAAGTTTCAGTGTATTTATAATATTTAAGTAGGCATTTGTAATATCTCCTTGCCTTTGGAGCCCAAAGCTCATTATAAGATGCACCATGCAGAAAAGAATGGTAGGTTACATACCTGTGACCATCTTTCTTCGAGTGAAGCTCTGTGAATCCACACTTATGAAGTTTGCGCGCCAGCGCGGGCTTCCCAACGGAAACTTTTCCAGTTTAAAACTTTTTGGCGGTAGCTCCGCCCAGCCAACCCGGAGGGCATAAAGCGCCTCAGCGCGCCACGCCATTCCTTACGCCACGTAGAAACTAGTAAGGGTGGATTGAGAAAGAGGGATGGCCGGGCGGGTCGTGTGGATTCACAGAGCTTCACTCGAAGAAAGATGGTCACAGGTATGTAACCTACCATTCTTCTTCGAGAGCTCTGTGAATGCACACTTATGAAGATTTACCGAGCTAAGGTAAAGGAGGTGGGAACAAACCAGCCAGATTGTAGAAAAATGAACAGGTTTATTGCAACCAGCAACCTGAATAAATAACATGTTAACACATAATATATATATGAGTAGGAGGCAGGCTCCCACTTGTAAACACAGTGCAACAAGCACCATTCATGTCAGGCACGCAGGCCTCAAACATAAGTGCAATCATTAGCAGAAGTGCAACAAGCACCATTCATGTCAGGCACACAGGCCTCATAACAGTGAGTGCAACAAGCACAACCTGAGAACAAAGGGTGCACAACTGGTGCAACCTACCCGTAAATGGGTAAAGCGCTTTAACCGGTAGACTGTGCCCCTACCTGGGGCACGGCACATACTAACATTGACAGTGCAATGAACAGGAGGGGTTCGAGCGACGCAAACTGTCGATCGACCAGTGCAAAAAACAAAGGAGAACTGGGGCTGACTACTCTGCAGCACCTAGTGGGGTCTTTGGGTTAGAATCGATCGACCAAAGGCCGCCTCCCTCCCAAACAGGGTGTCTACCCGGTAATGAGATAAAGGTAGGGGGTTGGCCCAGATGGCCGCCCTACAAATTTGGTCAGGGAATCCCTGGAGGAACGCAGTTGGCGTGGCCACTGCCCTAGTCGGCGTCCCTTAACCATAGGTGGGCAAGGTTGACGGGCTATCTGATAGCACAGTTCAACCAGGGATGCTACCCAATTAGAAATTCTCTGTGCTGACACCGGCAAGCCCAGCTTGTCGGTGGCGTATGATACAAACAGTCGGGTCGATCGGCGAATTCCGCCCGATCGGTTCTTGTAGGTCAGAAGGGCCCTTCTGGCGTCGAGGCCGCTTGTCCTCGAGTCCGTGTCCCCGGTTTGGGCCAGTCCCAAGTCCGGAAGCACGATGTCTGTGTTCAGGTGGAACGGAGACACCACCTTCGGCAGAAAGGTGATGTCCGTCCGCAGGATGGCCCTATCTGCTAAAAACAGTAGGTAGGGCTCGTCGACACGGAGCGCCGCCAGCTCGGAAGGGCGACGCGCGCCGAAGCAATGGCGACCAAGAAGGCCACCTTCCAGGATAGGAGCCGCAGGTCGATGGATGACAGCGGCTCAAGCGGTGGGGATGTCAGGCAGGACAGCACCAGGTCAAGTTCCACCCGGTGTAGGTGGATGCACCGGGGGCGAGTGTTATTAACACCCCTCAGGAACCTCTTGACCAACGGGTACTGGAACAGCGAGGGACCGCCCCTCTGCTGGTTCTGCCAGGTGAGGGCCGCCAAATGGGTCTTCACCGAGGACATGGATAGACCCCTGTCGACCAGTTGTGCCAGGAACTCCAAGACCGATGAGACTACCAGCGGGAAGACGGTGGTAGATCGGGAAGCCTGGAACCTCTCGTGGCGGGCGTGCAAGCTGCGTGCGTCTTCGGCGTGGCCGGCTTGTGGGCTGCTGCCAGGATCGCTGCTACAGCTGGAGAGACCTCTGGTGTCGATGAATCCTCCACGCAGTCAGGTGCAAAGACTGAAGGTCGGGTGGAGGAGCATCCCGTTCTCCCGCGTCAGAAGGTCTGGTCGGTGAGGGAGTGGCATGTAGTCCTGACCCGCTAGGTGTAGCAGAGTCGGGAACCAGACTTGTCTCGGCCAGTAGGGAGCGATGAGGATGCAATCGGTCCCTGCTAGCTGGATCCTCTCGGCGATACGAAGGAGGAGCGGGAACGGCGGGAATAGATAGAAGAACCCCGTCGTCAGTCGAGCAGAAGGGCGTCCCGAGGCATCCCGGCGTGCATCCGGGGCAAGCCTTGCACCGAAAACCGGCAGTTGGTTGTTTTCCGGCGATGCGAAGAGATCTGCGTCCGGGAACCCCCACCGCTGAAACACACGGTGGAGCTCGTCCGGATGCAGCATCCATTCGTGGGACGACCAGTTGGTCCTGCTGAGGCAATCCGCTTCCTCGTTCTCGACACCCGGGAGATGGACCGCCCTGGGAGTTACTTGATGGTGGCCGCACCACTCCCACAGGCTCTGGGCTAGGGCCAGGAGTTTCCTCGAGCCCGTCCCGCCCTGCTTGTTCACGTAGTACATGGCCACGATGTTGTCTGTCCTGACCAGTACTACTTTCCCAGTGACGAGGGGCGAAGGCCGGAGAGTCTTGGTGATGGCCAGAAGCTCCAGATAGTTGATGTGATGAAGCTTCTCCACCGCCGACCACTGTCCGTTGACCGACAGGGTGCTCGTGTGGCCTCCCCATGCCTGTAATGACGCGTCGGTCGTCACTGTGATGGCTGGGTCTACGGTGTGGAAGGGGACTCCCCTGCACACGTTGCTCTTGGACGCCCACCACCGGAGGGAGTCCTTGATCGCTTTGGTAGGGATAACCTTTTCGAGTGGTGTTCCCTGACCGGATCGAAATGGTCGAGGAACCAGCGCTGCAGTGGCCTGAAACGCAGTCTCGCCAACGGGGTCACAGCTACTGTCGAGGCCATGTGGCCTAGGGTCACTTGGATCTGTTTCGCCGTGATGGCGGGCCTGTTGCAGCTGTGTATCTCGCGTCGAAGAGCCTGGAATCTGACGTCTGGCAGATAGGCGAGCTGATCGACGGAGTTGAATATCGTGCCGATGAACTTGATGGTCATCGTTGGGACCAGCTGGGACTTTTCCTCGTTGAGGCGCAGACCCAATGAGGAGAGTAGCTGTAGGGTCGTAGAGACCTGCTGATTCAGAAGCTCTGGAGACTGGGCCGCCAGCAGCCAGTCGTCCAGATACGGAAAAATCCGGATCTTTTGCCTCCTCAAGTGCGCAGCCACGACCGACATGCACTTTGAGAAGGTTCGAGGTGCTGTCCCGAGGCCGACCGGGAGGACGTTGACCTGGTGCGCCCTTCCCGCCACCTTTAAGCTCAAGAAGCGTCGATGAGCAGGTCGAATCGAGGCGTGGAAGTACGCGTCCCGAGAGGTCGATCGGCGCAAAGTGGTCGTTGGACCGGAGAAGTGGTAGAATGGACGACACTGACACCATCCTGAATTTCCTCGGCGAAACGTGCGCGTTTAAGTCTCTGAGGTCCAGGATGGGTCGCAGGGAACCGTCTGGCCGGGCACGGTGAAATACCGTGAGAAGAATGCCCCTCTTTCCTTGCTCTTGGGGAGCTGTGAAATCGCTCCCTTTGAAGCAGCGCGTCGACCTCCTCAAGATCACCCTGGACGGCTGTGTCTCGACGATGAACCCCGTGGGTGGAAGTTCGTCGAACTCCAAGGCATAGCCGTCTTCGACAATCCGGAGAACCCATGCATCTGAGGTGATGCGTCGCCAGGCATCGATGTAGCGGGCCAGGCGGTCTCGAATGGCGGGTGTGGTGGTGGAGGTCGAAGGATGGGAGGAGGCATGGTGGTGGCAGCGGTACTTTGCGACGAGGCGGTGTCGTCAGCGTCCGTCAAACGCGACGGTTGGATTGTCCATTGCCATTTCCATGGCGAGGTCGGGACTTGTTCCCCTGTCGGTCTGTTGGACTGTTGCTGCTGCCTCGGTTGCTGCTGTTGCTGCTGCTGAGGCGCCGAGTACCTTGGGGCTTGGCGGTACTGCTGCTTGGGCTGAAACTTGGCCCGTTGGTAGTACCGGCCTGGGCTGGGCTTGAGGCCGGTCAATTTAGCTGTCAAGACTCTAAAGTCATGGGTAGCCTTGAGTCTGTCGTCCGTGCCCGCAAAGAAAAGTCCCTGGGCATCGAGCGGCAGATCCTCGATGGTCTTCCTCGGTCGTGGAAAGGCCTGAGGATTTGAGCCAAGCGTGTCTCGGATGGCGACACCGTGGGCTAGCAGCTTCCCGCGGTGTCCGCTGTGTGGCGGGCCATGAGGATCTGATGATGAGCCAGCGATTCTGCTTCCTGGGAGATAGAGAGGAGCGCCGTCTGTTGCTCCCGAGAGAGATCCTGGAAAAAGGGTTGAGCCCTTTCCCAGAGGATCTGGTGGTACGCCGCCATACACGCGCCGTAGTTGGCCATCTTGGTCAACAGGAGCCCGGCCTTGTAAATTTTTCGACCCGTTGTGTCGAATCTCCTTCCCTCCTGATCTGCGGCGCCGCAGATTCTCGACCCGAGGTCTGAGAAGAGGTGACGATCATCGAGTTCGGCACTGGATGGTCGTGGAGCCAGCTCCTCTCCCTCTCGGCTATCTGATACCAAGCCTCGATGCGACTTGGCGTAGGAGGGATGGTAGACGGAGTTGCCCATGATGCCTTGACCGCCTCCTCCAGCGGTTCTAGCATAGGAAGGTGCGGTTGGGCCGCATCTTCGATCTGCACCCGTCTGAACACTGGGCAAGCGCTGGACCTCGTGGGGACATAGGTTTGCATCCCCAGGGATCTCGCCATCCGGCCCATCTGCTCACCGAAGGCCTTCACGTTGTCTGTCGGTGAAGAGGAGGGTTCGGCGTCACAACCCGTATGGGAGGCGTTCTGTCCATGTTGAGGGACAGGATGGATCCTGATCTTATCGATCGAGGACCTCGCCATCCTCCATCTCGTCTCCCGACCAGGGCTGGACCGTGTCTGGGATCACCGGTGGTTGGGACTGTGGAGCGACCTGGATGTCGACGGAATGTTTGGCATCTCTGGCGACACAGGAGGAGGTGTTCGCTTGGCCGGGGCCAGGGCGAGCCTCGTGGTCTGCCTGCCTTTGTCTGGCGGGTCGCGCGAAGAGTTGTCGAACCGAGGTCTGTCCCGGAGGGGGAGGAGGGCGACGGTCTGGACAGAGTTCTCTGGCGACACCCGATGCTCTACCCCTGTCTCCACAGCGAGAACAGGGGCAGGCGAAGAGTCGGGGCAGGAGACTGAAGACGATGACGTCAGCGTCCTGCGCCTTTTCGGTGAGGAGAGGTCTCGAGGCAGCGGCCTCCAGAGACTTGCCCGAGTCACAGGAACCAGGCCTCTGGTCTGGGCTCTCTGGGCTTCTTCACTCGACCTCCGGAAAGCTATCTCCAGAGCCCGCTCGGAGGGAGTCCTCGAGATGGCCGACCTCTGGGAGAGGCCCGACGCCATCGAGCTTGTCGATGCTCTTCGAGGTGGAGGCAGCTGGACCGTTTCGGTGGTTACGGTGCAGGGCCTCTTCGACACCAAGTCTTCGAAGTCTTCGAGGAGACAGACTTGGTGGTATTCTTCTCCTTCTGCGGGCGCTTCCCAGCCGGGCGGCGGTCGGCGCAGCGGGACCGAGGCAGCCGCCCGGATCCCAAGGAGGCAGATGGGACAGCCGTCGCCATCTGTGGAGGGCAGAGAGCACGCTCCGTGAGGTAGGCCTGAAGCCTGCGGGCTCTCTCTTCTTCAGTGGCGGTCGAGAAGGCCTGGCAGTGCCGGCAGGCAGGAACGACGTGTCCCTCCCGAGACACCGGAGGCACTTCGAGTGACCGTCACAGTCCGGGATCTTGCTACCGCAGGATAAACACCTTTTGAAACTAGTTGTGGACATGCTATGTTCACACAACCAGCCGTACTTTCCGATGTTGCCCAAGTGGCGGAAAACAAAGGAATGGCGTGGGCGCTGGAGGCGCCTTTTATGCCCTCCGGGTTGGCTGGGCGGAGCTACCGCCAAAAAGTTTTAAACTGGAAAAGTTTCCGTTGGGAAGCCCGCTGGCGCTAAAACTTCATAAGTGTGCATTCACAGAGCTCTCGAAGAAGAAGTATTTTATCACAAGACCAAAACAAAACTCAAAGTGTCACATTTAGTTTTATAGATTTGTTTGGGACTGTGTTCTGTCCCCTATCCCCTTCCTTCTCTGCTTTTTTATTTCTGTTTTGGGTTTGGGGAGTTAGAAGGCTGAGATAGTCGGGGCAAAATCAATGTTTCCAATTTGTTGCAGTTTTGTGAGGTTTTAAAAGCTATCCAGGTGTGAAATCACTTTTTTCTTCCAAAAATGGTCTGGGGCCTTGTGACATCTTCTGGGGCCACTCAAGACCTGCAAAGCTGGGTATTGCAGACTTATGTAGGCCTTTTGCCATATTTTCTCTGCCTTCATCTAAAGCCATAAACAGTTTAAGCCTCCTTTGGTTGACTCCAAAGGCATGGAAGAATAGACTGCCCAAATAACCAATGGACAGTAATAGATTTAAATACAAGTATTCTTTTGGATTCTTACTAGGGGCCTGTCCAGACAGCCTCTTTATTGCGGAAATTTCAGCAATAAAAAAGAGGATGTCCAGACAATGTTTTGGGCTGTCCCACATTAATTCGACACAAATCAAGAAAACCCTATTTTGTTTGTGGATTTAATCTGCGCCTTCTTGGAAGGCACAGGATAAATCCAGTACTTCCGGGTCTGGACTACAGAATACTGCACTGCAGGCACCATTCCCACAAGGCAAATTGCTCCCCTTCTTCTCCTGACGCATCATTTCCATGAGCCAGGAGAGCTTCCATGAGTCTGGGGGCTTGGGGGATAGAGTCTCTGGATGTTCTCTTAGGCTAGCACATGCTTTCTGACATGGTTGCGGACAGCCCCCCATAAATATCCACTTTTTTTTAACATGGATGTTTGTGGGATGAAGGGCTGTCTAGAACCACCCTAGATTTTTTTGCAGACTGAACACCTTCAGAGCTACAACAGCATCCTCCTTCCTTTGAAGTAGTTTTTCTCAGCCTCTAACCTAGTGAAATATTATAGCAAATGTACAATTTTACTTGTGACTTTGGAATATGTTGGTTTTTCAGAACCTTATTCTTGCCTAATAAGAGTAGCATTTAGATATATTCTCCTGACAGACTAATGCAACCAGCTCGAGGTGGATCAGAGGTCATTGCATGGTGTTTTAGAGACATACATGGTTTTAGGGAACCACCTTTCTTTTAGTTCTGTTGCTGTTGTCTTGGTTTTTTCACAAGGGGTCTGCTTATTTCCATCTGATATTCTGCTGCAGGCTCAGAGATGTCGAATGAAAGAAGCTAGCTTTGAGGATTTTCTAAAAACTTCAACTTTTGATTTATAGCTGGACCAAACTCTAGTGAAATCAGATCTAAATTATGAAGCCTTAGAACTCCTGTCACATCATCGTTTCACTCAGATCTAAGACTTCTTGCCTTCGAATATCATAGATGATCAAACACTTCCAAATACTCTGTGGAAATTGTTAATAGAAAGCCTGTTTCAAAACAAGGGCAAAGCTCCTTCACAAAGCAAGGAGGGGGCTTTCTGTGCATGTGTGCTTTTGTCTTTTTGAGAATTGAACTTCGGAGTTTGCCTCAATTTTATTCCTGCCTTTTCTCTACCTTGAAACAGAGAAGAAACTTCTATGCAGTCAAAGGGAGCAACTTGAATATTTCCAAAAGTGATTGTGGCAATGGTGCTATTGAGAGAAATGTTTCTGTTCTTTATATTCATATTTTTGATTCCAACGGTGTTTCCTCCTGAGTGATGCATGTCAGAAAACACAAATGTGTAGAGGAAGACATACACTGAATTTTCTACCCAAGCTAAAACTTTGTATTTCTGAATACTTAGCTATTCCAGGCTACAATATGATAGGAAGCAATCATATATTTTCTAAACTAAACTTATGAAATATTTGAGTTCATTAGATACCAAAGCCATAAACATGATCTTTCATGAAATAGACATTTTCATTGAGGAATTGTTTCTAATACTCTAGTAAAAGAGAGTATAATATTAGGTGTTTTTATTCAGAGCTGAAATTCATGTTAGTCTGGAATGTCAGTATTCAAAAATATCTTGTGCCTTAGACACTATCTGAGAGAACTGAGCATAAGGTTTCACAGAATAAGAGCCTAATCATCTGAGCCTCTTGTCCTACCTCAATTGTGTTCCACTTAAATGTTATTCAAGCAAGATTGTTTTCCCTTCCCTATCATATCTTCAGAACCACTGTGGGACTGCAGTGTTCAAAGATACAGACACATTGTGTTATATCATTGTACCATCATAGCAGTGGTTCTCAACCTGTGGGTCCCCAGGTATTTTGGCCTACAACTCCGAGAAATCCCAGCCAGTTTACCAGCAGTTAGGAATTCTGGGAGTTGAAGGCCAAAGCATCTGGGGACCCACAGGTTGAGAACCACTGCATTATAGCGTTGTAACTGGCCTTCCCCCAGACTTTTAAATCTAATTCCAGAGATGACCTGAGAGCTGCCTGGGACACATAGCCTGCAGTTCCTCCCAGGCCTATCTCTCTTCCACATTCCCAGTCTCCAGAGCTTCTTCTGAGACTCAAAACACATCTGCATGGGCCACAAACAGTTGTTCTGATCTGAAGCGGAACACTTTGGATCAGCATTGCCATAGTCCTCAGAGTCAGCTGGATTGGGGGTTGGCAGGTGCCTAGTTTGCATGTCCCTGAGCCAGCCCAGTACCTGGATGAGAAAATGCTGCTAGAACATGGCCATACAGCCCGGAAACTACACAACACGTCAAAGGAGAAATTGATCTCACCCTTCCTCTCTTCTGTGATTCTCTTGGTGCTCTAGGTAGCTTCATTACAGGTATCTAGTGATGAACAGCTCCATTTTCATGCCCCCTGGGCATTGCAAAAACCCAATCAACAGCTACCTGAGCCTGAGGAAAGCAGTATGGCACTGTAAACAGCCACCGCTGTTTCCAAAATAGGAAGCATGTCACCTGTTTATACTTGCCCAAAATACAAGAGAGCCCCAGAGTTCCTGTGACTTTGTAAAATGAGGAACAAGGCTGCATTAAGTAGCAAATATATACCCATGTATTATGTGGCCAGCAGAGTGTCTATTCACCCCCAAATGGACTCATTTGGCCCATGTAGAGTGCTATTCTCTAACAGCTGTCACCACCACATATTCATATTATGTTTACCCACACAAAGCACTATACTGCCCCAAAATTGGAGTAAAAATACAATTGAGATTTCACACAGGAAATCATTGCACAATATAAGTGGGAAAGGAACTAATTAATGTATTTTTTCAGCTAGAAAAAGGAATTGTTTTTAAAACCATTTTCCATTAGACAACAACTGCAAAATGAAGATATCATGCAATATATCCCCAAAGGCTCTGTTACCCTGATGCAGTTTACTTGCCTCATGTGTTCAGGCCCTAAGTCTATTTCTTCAGGGTTGTACTTTGTTAGTATAAACTTGCATCCACATCAGAATGTGTAGAGGTTTTGCAACTATCCTAACTGTACTGTGTTAAAGACATGACCAGTTGATTTATCATGGTGCTTGAAATCATTCTATATTCCAGTGCAGCAGAACAGAGTGAATGCTATTGGTACATCACTGCTGAATCAATACAGAACTTTAGCTAGCAATAGCACTGCAATATAAGGTACAGCAAAATAGGAAGCATGTCAGCTGTTTATACTTGCCCAAATTACAAGAGAACCCCAGAGTTCCCGTGACTTTGTAAAATGAGGAACAAGGTGTCAGGTTGCCCATGGAGATTCAGTTTGAAACCAAGTTTGGTTATTCAAATCTGAGCCAAATTTGATCCAGATTGATCTGTACAAATCCAAATGAGAACTAAACAGAGAATGAGAAACCCAGATCATTAATAATAATAATAATAATAATAACCTTAATGGTATTCCCAATCAACTTGGATTGGGAAAACAAAATGTCATATCTAACATTTTTCCAGACATGAGCATGATCGTCCCCCGAGTAGATCCTAAAGAAAAGGTTAATTCATCCAAATTGCATGCAGGTAGCTTCTGGGCTCCTTTGTGCTAGACATCTGTAAATTTTGCCAAGGTAGAGTGAAGAAATTGAAATCTGCTACCAGCAGATTGGTACCCTTTGTTATTCCCTAGCAAACTGGCTGCTGGGATAATTCTGCTCTTGTTTAGACTCTAATCTTTAATGGAAGTCTATTAAGTGTCGTTTCCTAATGTACTAGGGCAAGCTCTGGTGTGGCAATGCCACCCATTCCCTTTCTAACATGAAAGCAGATAACACGCAGGAGATTGTATTGGGGTACATTACTAATATTTTATCATGTACTATGTACCTTATTGGTACTTTACCATGTTATGTAGAGCAATCCAACTGATTAGTTCACAGTTATGGTCAAGAGGATGATTTTGAAATATCTTCAACTTTTGACAGTTATTCCATAAAGTTTATTTTATCTTACTTATTTTCATTTGTGAACAGTTGGACCAGATAATTATTCATCAGCAAGTGGAGCTTCTGCAAGGTATTTCATGTTACAATCCAGACAATAATTTACAAATGGTTGAATGTGTCTGTTTTTGGTCCATCCAGCTCAATTTCTGCATTAATTTACATTTTAAAATTTTAAAAAATGTAAAATCATTTTAATTCATATTTTATAAACTGACATCTTTGAATATTTTCATTCAAAATGTATGTTTACAACTGTATTTTTGAAAACCTTTTTAGCATTAGAACACTAAGAATGCATTTACACTATGAGGTTGCACAAGCAGTCTGATGCCATTTTTATCACATAGCTGATCAATGTAAAGTATCAAGATTTATTCAAAGTGATTATTCTTGCAGGGAAGGCCATAATAGCTTGGGGTTGGAAAGATGAGGAAAAATGGAATATGGTAAATTGGAAAATTACTTGTTTGATCAGGTCCAATTAGAAATTATATTGCAAATGTAACCTGTGAGGATAAGAAGGAAGATAAAATTAGGAACATTAAAGATAAATGGCTGATATATTCAGAATGGATAAAAAGAAGTGAAGCTAATGTAAATATTGTACAGAGACGGGAAAAGCTGAACCCGTTGATGGAGTTGAAGTTCTAATGGAAATTGTGATATGGATTTGGGGTGGGGGGAGGTAGGAGGGAGGTGAAAAAGCAAAAGAGTGAATGAACAGAACAAAGATATATTAGATAAGTGAGTGGATAATATAGAATGGAGAAAGTGGGAGACAATGGAAAAGGGTGGAGAAATGTGGTTATAGAATGACGTGTATGTATTAAATGTACAGATCTACTCACAAAGCAAAATATAATATCAATAAAAAAATTAAAAATAGCTGATTCATAATTTAAGGCTTTCCAGTAGAGAATTCAAACTACAATCACAAGATTCTCTGGGATATAGACATATTGAAATTAAATTGTTATAACAGTATAATATAGATATACGTTGGTTGATCAATTCTGATTTACACATTAGTCCAGTGGCTTTAGATCAGATCAGTTAGTGTTGAATCAAATATTCAGGCATCATTAGCTTAAATCTAAAATACCCTTCAAAATCATAGAAGCAATCCATATGTAACCCTTTCACATTACTTTAATTGTCATGATTCTATCCTATTATTATTTTATTTATAGACCACCCTCTCTTCCCAGGGGGACTCAGAGCAGTCCCATATCCAATGCTATTTGAGGGTTTGGGGAGACACAAGAGCTCCTTCCTGAGAATTATACATGATTGTTCCTAGACTACAAAACCTAAAATTACATAGAATAAAACCATGGCAGTTACAATAGAACCACAGAGCTATAATTATGTATTGTGAAAGCCCCTGAAAATAGCCTGAATTCTGTTGGCTAGTCTCAACTGGAGTAATCTTTTTGAATTAATTGTGTAATAGACAAACCCATTGATAAATAAATCTACTCCGTTTAGGCTTGATAATAGTATTTTGATCTTTATTTCAATGAAAAAAGTGCATGCTTAATGCTTTTAACACAGTGGTTCTCAACCTGTGGGCTGTGAGACCTAAATAAGGTCAGCGGCTCTAGATTACTAAATATGGTTTTCTGTGGGTGAGCAGATGGAGACTACTGGATAGCGTATGTTCTGTATCAGAAACTAGAGCTGCTGTGGTCTATCCAATGCGATTTTCTGAATCAGCACCCCAAATAACCAAAACGAATCTAAAGTTGACCAAAAACTAGTTCGTAACCCTTTTGGTACTCATGCTGGAGAGTGGTCCCTAGTCAAAGTGGTCACTGGTCAAAGTGGTGCCTGGTTAAAGTGGTCCCTGATCAAAACAAAAGGTTGGGAACCACTGTTTTAACAAAATTATTGTATTTCATATGTAGCAGTTTCTGTAATTATTTGCAATGTAGACTTCTGAGAGGAGTAATCTTGGATCCAAATAAAAATGTAGCATTTGTAGCAGAATGGCCATGCAATATGGATAAAATAACGAGTAGCTAACTAATTATTACAACTCTAAATGCATTTCCTGATGTTTATCTTTCTTTAGTTATATTGGGAACTGAAACCTGCAGCAAGTATGAAATAAAAAATTGCATGGGACAAAGAGTTTACTTTGCAGTAGAGGAAAATGGGTGCTTTGATCGGAACTTTTGCTCACCGTTGCGGTCTTTCACCATGAGGATTACAGACAACACTGGTCAAGAGGTGATCACTGTGAACAGACCTTTAAGATGTAATAGCTGCTGGTTTCCATGTTACCTGCAGGAGGTTAGTAAAATCTAGTAGCAGTCCATTTTATCTGTATGTCCAGATATTGGCAGGATTTTACCTGTGGAAATCAATCCAGGTGTGCCCTGTACTAACTCAGTGCAGAGATATTGTGTCTGGATTTCAATTATCGTAAACTGGGTAATGCAATTCTATTATTATTATTATGCCTATAATCAGCTAGCTTCTAAGATATGTAGTCCATAGCTTTCTTTTCTTTCTTTCTTTTTTTGCCATACTCTTTCTAAATTGCAATGTGGGCATTGTAATTTATAAAATGAATATTGCCATTTGGCAAAGCAAATGGGAAGAAAAAGTGAGGACACAGAGTTGTAGTTTACAAACCCAGTTGCTCCCTTCATGATATTTTAAAGTCTAAATGTTCAGTCCCTCCTATAGCTTCCTGTTGCATGGAAACTGAATGTGTTCAGAGAGGGTACATGGAGTTAGTCTGCAGTTCAGAGCATTTCTAAGTGAGAAACAAGCAAACAATGTGCTGGATATATGCAGTCTAGTAAACTTGTTTGGTTTTGTACCACATTTCTCAGAATTTACCAACCAGGGGCCATAAATGGCAAGGGCCATAATGGCAGTTATAGTCATTACCAGTAAAATCTATACTGATTAATATTTTAATAATATTAACAAAGGCCTCTTGCTATAGCAATTACCTTGCAAATTATATTTTAGCATACTATTTTTTCTTCCTTTTTCTTGTCATCCCAAAGGTAGAAGTCCAGTCTCCCCCTGGGACCACAGTTGGCTATGTTGTACAGAAATGGGACCCCCTTTTGCCTAAATTTACTATCAGGAATGAAAGTAATGAGGATGTCTTAAAATAATAGGCCCTTATGGAACATGTGGTTGCTTTGGAGATGTTGACTTTGAGGTACTTCAGATAACATTCCTTAACATTTTAGTTGTGGTTGTTTTAATCTCCACTTGATGTCTTAGGCAAGACACTGCTGGACATAAAATCATCTAAAATGGCAACCTGTGGCCTTCAGGTAATATGTAGCCCTTGGATCCCGCTTTTGTGGTTCCTTCACACACACACACACACACACACACACACACACACACACACACACCATAGCCTCTAAACTCCATTTTTCATATTTTAAAAGCATACTTTTGGTCACTATTTATCCCAAATCACAGGATACCCCATAAATGGAGGAAAATACACAAAAATACCACTGATTTCTAAAACACCTCATGACCCAAAAACACAACTGTTTTCTGTTGAATAACTCTTAAAATAAAGACAGAAAGTGGTGTGATGTCAATCCCTGCCATCATTTTGTGAGGGACTTGAGAGGCATTTCAGCTTTCTGTGGAGGTGATATAGCCTGCAGAATATTTGAGGGGGCTTGGCTCCTGCTCTCCCCACCCCAATTTTGAAAAAAGGTTTATCTTGAAGCCCCAATAAATGTTCTTATATTGTAGTATATGTTATATATTATATATAATGAATATATGTCAGGCATGGACAAACTTTTGGTCACAGTAGCCGCATTGCATTTTAAAATGTTTGACAGATAGGCCAGGCCAGTGGCAATTAGATGGAGAGTGTTTGTGTGGACTAATTAGGAAAAACATGAATACATTCCTATGCACACTGTACATATCTCATTTGTAGTGCAAAAGAAAAGAAGGAAAGAAACAAAGAAACAACAATACAATATTTAAAACTAAGAACAATTTTAACAAACATAAATTTTACAATAATTAACAATGGAAGGGGTCATTCAGTCGAACCCCCTTCTGCCATGAAAGGAAAATACAATCAAGGCACTCCCAAAAGATGACCATCCAGCCCTTGTACTAATACTACTAATAATAGCAATCCCAGGGGCCATCCAGTACAACCACCTTCTGCCATGCAGGAAAAGCAGCAAAGTGCCCCTGGCAGATAGCAATCCAGCCACTGTAGTAGTCAGAGGCGGAGGAGGAGGAGGAGGAATAGGAGCAACCCCATTCTGCCATGCAGGAAAAGCACTATCAAAGCACCCCTCTCCAAGCAGTGGAAGGTAAAATAAGATATTGGAAGCAAAGAAGTGGGGGGGAGGGGAAGAGTTTGGATGGTGAGAAAAATAGCTTGATAGTGAGGGAGGCGGGGGAGGGGCTGGGCTGCTGCTGCTGTTTTAGCAGCTCAAATTTTAATTACTCTGCATTTCTTAGTAAGAGGAGAAGGGAGGAGGAGGAGGTGGGAGCAGCATGGCACTGTGGAGCCCCTCACTACTATCACTCACAGAGCCCCAAGGGCTTAGTGGAGCACAGTTTGAGAACCCTTGGTTTAGAGCATTATCAGCTGAAGATTGTCAACTGCACTCCTCCAATCACTATGTAAACTGAAGATTATCATTGTACCATACAATAGACACTCCAGTTCCATTGGGGATAGGGTTGAAAAATCCGGAAAACAAAACTAGAGAGAACACTGTTCTAGGAATCTCTAGGTTCTCTAGTGAAACATAGAGGGACCTACAAATTCCTATAGAAATTTACTCAATAAGAATCTTTAGGCCAACCAGTACACCTCTGGTAGTGAAAGCTGATGATAGAATTGCTTTAGAGGATACTGATTCCTATGGGGAACATATTAATCAAATCAGTTAATAACTCAGTCTACAAATATGGAGAGCCAACAGTCTTCACTTAGCTAGGGAATGACAATGCAGACATATTCGGAGATCTCCCAGCAAACCTATACAATTATATTGCCATCATATGTCAGAAATTAGAAAATCATCAGATGAATCTCTTCAGCAATCCTGCCCTTCCTCCTTGGGCTAGCACATAGTCATGTTGAGGAGCAAGAAAATGGTGACTAGGGGTACCATTGTCACTATCAATAGGCTTAATCCAATTTATTGAAGT
>JARBWK010001794.1:0-17347 GCA_030556195.1 Anolis apletophallus | reverse complement strand
AAAATCTGAAAAATCATTAATACATATTTTAATTGTTCTGTAACAGAGTTAAAATTGTAGTGATTCGAAATGAACACAGAAAATGCAAGTTATAACGGACCAGTAGTTAAGGTCTTAGCAAGTGTTGGTAGGCTTCTGTGAGCATGTCCACGTTGTTTCTTTTAATAAGTGATCACATAAAACCATAGTGTCAGTATTAAGGATTTCAAATGTTTTCATATACTACATGTTTTTATCCTCAAAAGGCAACATTTAAAAATATATTTAGTGTAAGAACTCATAAATGGCAGGCACAATGGGCACTCTTTGTTTAATGGGTGAAATTATGAACTTCAGTAATATTTCCAGCAGAGGCGTGGCCATCTGTTGAGGGTGTTTGGATTGTGTTTTTCTGCATGGCAGGGGTTGGACTGGATGGCCATTGTGATCTCTTCCAGCTCCAGGATTCTATGATTCTATAACCAAAAGTGCTTAACAGAAGAACTCAAGTTAGAGATCACATTAGAAAAGTCCCTGGAAAAGGTTGAATCAGTTATCAAGATGGAATCAAGGATAATTAAAGCACACATTACAAACTTTGAAAGTGCAAATTTTCCTAAACATTATCTTGTAATAATAGCACAATTGGTTGGCAGCCACTGGAATGAGCAGTGTATTACACTTAGGGTAGGGAAGGTATTATTACTGCTCTTTGTAAGCCACATCTAAGCCTCTTTTATTGGTGGATAAGAAGGTTAATAACACTTCAAATAAATGAATAAATATGTAAGATGCAAGTCATTGCCCTGAGATCTAGGTACATACCTAACTGGAAAAATAGTGAGGCTTGTGTGAGGAAAAGAGCAATGGCTGCAGATCTGCAAAGCTAAAGAAGACAATTGCTAGAGAGCAAACAAGGTGGAAGAATAAAGTATCCTCAGAAAACCATAATTCAGTATTTCCAAATACATAAATTAGAAATAAAACAAGTGCCAGTGAAACTTGTACTAAGGAAAAGGGGATACAATATATAATCTGAATGTGTTTTTAAGTATTATGAGTATTGGCAATACATGTACATTGGATAGAAGTAGTGATTAAATTGTTATGGCAAACAGAAAAGTCTCATTTTGCTCCCCCTAGTGGATGCAGTGCAAAATAGGCACACAAAGCTTGCTTTCAAGAACTGCTGGTGCATCAGTGTGTGTAGTTTGACACCACTTGAACTGCTTGTGGCTCAATGCTATGGACTCCTACCGTAGGAGCTGTAGTTTGCTGATTTTTCACAGAGTAGCAATTTTCCACAGAGAAGGCTAAAGACTTTGCAAAGCTACAATTCTCCTGATTCCACAGCATTGAGCTATGGCAGTTAAGGTGGTGTCAAACTGCATCCATTCTACAGTGTAGATCAGTGGTTCCCAACCTTTGTTTGACCACAGCCCACTTGACCAGGGCCCACTTTGACCAGGGACCACTCTGCAACATTAGTACCTAAAGGGGCAGGGCTAGAATGGAGCAGAAATAAAATAAATAAGATAAAATTTAAAAGAGGAAGGAGATTTGTGGACCGGATTTTCATTCTCGCAGTCCATTGCTGGACCGTGGCCCACAGGTTGGGAATCACTGGTGTAGATGCATCCTGAATTAATCTGGATCTTTGTGTAAAGTGATGCTGCAGTGCCTTTGAGATTGAGGGCCTGTCTACACAGGCTACATGGTCTGAAGGGAACTAGAAGTTGCTTCTAAGTATTCAGATGGTGTCCAGGGACATTTGGACCCTAGCAGGGTAAAAATTGAGAATCTAATTTTACCTTAGGGCCTCATTACACTTGAGTATTTAAACACTTTAATTCACTTTAAATGCTGTGACTATCTCCTGCAGTATTCTGAAGTTTGTAGTTTGTGGAGGGGCTTTTAAATTCCTCATCCATAGAAGCCCTGGGCCTCCCTAAACTACAAAGCTCAGAATTCTGCAGAAGGCAGTCACAGCATTTAAAGTGGATTAAAGTGGAAATCATCTATCGGACAGATGGCAAGCTATTTAGCCTCAGCAGACCAAAAGCAAAAACCTAGGTCACAACATCTGTTATAGAACTCCAATATGCTGATGACAATATAGTCTGTGTTCATTCAGAAGAAGATCTACAAGCAACACTAAACGCCTTTGCAGAAGCATACAAGAAGCTCGGCCTGTCATTGAACATAGAGAAAACCAAAGTGCTCTTTCAGCAGTCACCAACCAACCCATCTGCAATGCCAGAAATACAGCTTAATGGTGTAACATTAAAAAATGTTGAACATTTCTGCTACCTTGGCAGTCAACTCTCCACAAAAGTCACCATTGACACTGAAATATACCGCCTGAGGTCTGCGGGTGCAGCATTTTCCAGAATGAAGCACAGAGTGTTTGAGGACCAGGACATCTGTAGGGATACCAAGGTGCTTGTTTATCCTGTTGTCCTCCCAACCCTGCTATATACCTGTGAAACGTGGACAATCTACAGACATCACATGCAACTCCCGTAACGATTCCATCAACGTTGCCTCTGAAAAATCCTGCAAACATCTTGGGAAGACAGGCAGGCAAATGTCAGCATGCTGGAAGAAGCAAAGACCACCAGCACTGAAGCGATGGTCCTCCACCATCAACTCCGCTGGACCAGCCACATTGTCCGAATGCTCAACCACCGTCTCTCAAAGCAGTTGCTCTACTCCGAACTCAAGAACGGAAAATGGAATGTTGGAGGACAAGAAAAGAGATTTAAAGATGGGCTCAAAGTCAGCTTTAAAAACGGTGGCATAGACACCGAGAACTGGGAAGCCCTGGCTCTTGAGCGCTCTAGCTGAAAGTCAGCTGTGACCAGCAGTGCTGTAGAATTTGTGACCAGCAGTGCTGTAGAATTTGAAGAGGCATGAATGGAGGGCGAAAGAGAGAAATGTGCCAAAATGAAGGTGCATCAAGCCAACCCCGACCGGGACAGCCTTCCACCTGGAAACCGATGTCCTTACTGTGGGAGAAGATGCAGATCAAGAATAGGGCTCCACAGCCACCTACACTGCAGGACACCGCACTTGGAGGACAATCTTACTTGGACGAGGGATCGCCTAAGTAAGTAAATGCGTGATGACATAACACAACCATGGGTTCATTATACTGTGGAATGAGTGCAGTTTTGAAACCACTTTAGCCAAGTGCAATGGGATCCTGGGAGTTGTAGTTTGGCAGAGAAGGCTCAGGAGCTTGTAAAACTACAACTCTTATTATTCCATAGGATTCAGCCATAGCAGGTGCAATCGTGTCAAATTGCATTCATTCCACGGAACACAAACGACTACTACTACATTGTTTATTTATTTATTTAAAATATTTGTATCCCGCCCTTCTCTACCCCCCGAAGGGGGACTCAGGGCGGCCTACAACCGGCAGCGATTTGATGCCCCACATATACAATCAATAAAAACAACAGTTACATAATAAATAACACATTATTCAGATTTAAAACCATTTTAAAAAGTACAAATAGTCCGAGTTCTACAATCACAACTTAATCTGAAACCAGACCACAGTCCGTTTTCCAAAGCATTGTCATCATTTTATTGTCCGCCTGCTACCTGAATGTCTAACCAAATGCCTGGTCCCATAGCCACATCTTCAACTTTTTCCTAAAGGAAAGGAGGGAAGAAGTTGACCTAATTTCTCTGGGGGAGCGAGTTCCACAGGCGAGGGGCCACCACCGAGAAGGTCCTGTCCCTCGTCCCCATCAAACGAATTTGCGACGAAGGTGGGATTGAGAACAGAGCCTCCCCGGAAGATCGTAAAATTCAAGGTGGGACATAAGGGGAGATATGTTCGGACAAGTAAGCTGGGCCAGAACCGTATATTATAATTATATATATATTTATATTACATGTAATATTACTATTAATATGACAATATTTATTATTATTATTTATTAAGTTCGATTTGATATACCGCTCTCTCTGGAGCCCAGAGCGGTTCACAGGAATGGCAAAATAAACATAAAACACATAAAAACATTAAAATACATTAAAATACATTAAAACAATTCCAATCCCCTGCAGTGATCTCCTGGGCACATAAGGGGTAAGCCGCTCCCTCAGGTACACTGGCCCCAAACCATATAAGGTTAATAATATAATGGTATAGTAGCCTACAATATAGTACTGATATGGTACTATGCTAATAAGTCATAAATAAATAAATAGGCAGCCACCTCGAAGAAGACGGCATATATATGCTATAGTACTGACGGTAGCTTGTTCAACTTAAGCCGTCTGAGGGCTTACACTAAGACTCTAAACTATCTAGTCCGTGAGCTGCTTTTTGCTGATGATGCTGCCCTTGCTGCCCATTCAGAAGCAGCCTTGCAGCGCCTAACATCCTACTTTGCAGCAGCTGCAGAGCTGTTGTTACCGAAATCTGACTAGGGGCCCTTCCCTTAAGGAGACAGAGCCCAAGCCACCCCTAAACCGCGGGGATCAAGTCCCAAATCTGGATGATCTTCCCAGAACTACAAATCCCAAAGTAACCCAGATCAATGCTCACCCAGACGGAAGAACGCCACTACCGAGAGAAGAATCTAATTCAGCTGAATAGGATGCAATGCCACGCCAAGGTTCCAAGGGCAAAACATAGTCTTTAATGGGAAAGCAGTCCAATATATAGAAAAGCAGTCATTTACATTTGAATCGGGCGCCTTCCCCTCCCACGTGTAGCTCCAGCTGATTGGCCGCGCTGTCAAAGTCAGCTGGGCCAGGAGGCGGCCGGCGCGCTTTAACAAATAGGGAAAAGGCGCCAGAATTCGAACGAGCCAATCCTGGCCAGCTGTGTAGGGCGGGAAAGGACACAAAGGAAAAAAACGGCTGGGTGGAGGAAGTAACCTGTGGCTGAATACCTTGCGGCTGGCGAGCCCGTGATGTGGAAGCTCAAGCCTTCCTGTCTATTGTTTGTCTTTGAATACCTTAATGGGAGTTCTTTGTCCTGGCCGAAACTCCTTTGTGTTGAGAGTTTCGGTCTAGCGGGAAGCATGGTTTCTCAGTTTTAAAATGGCAAAAGCATAAGTTATTTCAGCCGGTGAGCGGGGGTCCGAAGCCCACTCTGGTCCAGCTATGGGGTGGCTGTGTGACTTGGGGTTGCCAGAGCCCATGAGTCCCTTGGGGGCCAAGCTCCGAGGCCAAGGGGGGACACGAGCGGGTGAATTCAGGCCCATAATGGCGGAATCTATGTTCCACAGAACACCTGACCTTCACCCAATATTGGTGCAAAGCATCATATGGCCAGAAAAATGTATTATTTGTTTACCAGGGGAACTCTCCGCAAAGGGAGCCCTGGCTGAGCTTGGGAGCATGGTTGCTCAGTTAAAATGGTCCGGAAAGGTAGCTATTGGGGCTGGCTGCGAGTGTCCGAAGCTCGCATGAAACAACCATGTTTTGGGTTCTGATTATATGACCATACATATTCCCTTTATCATTGGCCAAGCCCCGAAAATGACAGAGACATATGTGGGGGAGTCTTGGGCATAAAGAGTGTGGGCCTCACCCCACGAAGAAACCCAACGTCCCTCCCCCCAAGGTTATTATTTGTGCAAGGTAAAATGGGTAGAAAAGTGGGTTATTGTGCTCTGTTAATCCCTGGAACTCTCTGCTGAGGGCGTTAACTTAAAGGTTACATTGACACAAAAAGGGGAACACATGAGGGGTACAAAATAGACAAGACAACCCAGATTTCCCCCCAGCAATCATCCCAATTACAATCTCCCATGCAGCTCTTGCTCCCAGAGTTATGATCTTTAAAACAGGCAACACAATGCTGCCTTCCTTCTGGGAGTTGTAGTCCTCCTTGGTGTAATTACTGTCCTTGGGAACTGCAGGGCCTTTGGGGCTTGGGGTGCAAAGCAGTGGCAAAGTCATTGAGGGTCCATGATGTGAAGGGAAAAGAACAGGAAATGTCCAACTGAAGAAACGTCCTTGTGGAAACTATAAAGTCCGTGATCAGGGGAGAGAGTCTGAGGGTAGTGATCCTGGGTGTGCCCGCTTGTATCGGGCTGAGCTCAAAGCAGTGAGAATAGCAGCAAGAAGAGTCCATGATCAGTGTCCTTGGGCGAACTTCAGGTCCCAGCTCGCACAGACTCGGGTTATGAGTTCGAGGCCTCCCTACTCGCACATGTCCCTCTGCAGAGACCTTCTGGAGGCGACCTGCCGAGGCAGAGAGTCACAAAGTCCATGTGGCAAGAGGGGAAAAGGCTGGGAATATTCAACTGGGAAGTGTCCTTGGCGAACTGCTTCTCCCAAAGCCCAAAAGACCTGGGTTCCCTTTGAATCACTCGTGCCCCCCACCTTTGGAGCAGCTGTGTGAGTTTTTGTTTTGAACAATGTGGCAGAGGGCAGATGATGCCCTCGGGGGAAAACTGGTGTTGCTTACAGGAAATGGGTGCTTCTGTTGCTGCAGTGGCTATTATTGTGTCAGGAGAAAATGGAGCTCAGGCAGAGGTAAAGAAAGAGGAAGAAGGGGCCATTTTGTGGGCTTTTTGTTCTTGTGCCACCTGGCCCAAGATGGAGGAAAAAGGAACTGTGGAACTCCCTGCAGCTGAATCCCGTCCGTCACGGCATCACTGTTTGGGCTGGAAATCAGCCTGAAGAAAACGGAAGTCCTCTACCAGCCCGCACCACAGGAAGAACACCATCATCCCCACATCAGCATAGGCAAATCTGTGCTTAAGTCCGTTCAGCAGTTCACCTACCTGGGGGGCATCATCTCTTCACACGCCAAGATTGATAAAGAGATAGATCACAGATAAGCAAAGGCATATAGTGCATTTGGAAGGCTTTACAAAAGAGTCTGGAGCAACAAGCACCTGAGGCAAAGCACCAAAATCAGTGTGCACAGAGCTATCGTACTGTCTATTCTCCTCTATGGGCCTGAAACATGGGTCACCTATCGCCAACACCTACGACTCCTCAAACGCTTTCATCAGCGCTGTCTTCACACAATCCTAAATATACACTGGACCGACTATGTGACGAATATTGCTGTCCTTGAGCAAGCAGGGATCACCAGCATTGAGGCCATGCTATTGAGAACACAGCTGCGCTGGGCAGGGCACCTCTCTAGGATGGAGGCCCACCGCCTCCCAAAGATACTACTCTACGTTGAACTCGCCACTCGTCCGCGCAAGAGAGGCGCCCCAAAAAAGAGATATAAGGACTCCCTGAAACAACATCTCAGGCTCGGCCAGATTGATCGCCAACAATGGTCCGGGAGGCATGGAGATGTACTATCCACAATGCTGCGGCCTCTTTGGAGAAGACGCGCCGAATGGGTCTCGAAGAGAAACGACAACACAGAAAGAACCGCAACTTGGAAACAACACCACCCAAGGAGACTTTCTGCTGTGCTTTCTGCAACCGGACTTGCCTATCTCAGATTGGCCTTTTAAGTCATCAACGCGCTTGTAAAAAGCGTGGGATGAGGTAATGCCGAGAGATTACTAATAATATAACAATATAATGGTATAGTAGCCTACAATATAGTATACTGATATGGTACTATGCTAATAAAATAATATATTGTATGTATAGCCTATATATCTTGTAAGCTTCGGGGTGAGAAGGGCGGCATATAAATGTAGTAAATCAATAAATAGGCAGCCACTTTTGGAGTGCAGTTCCCAGCACCCTTGGGGATTCCCCTCTCTCCCGCCCCGCCCCAACTCAAAGTCCTGGTTGCTAGGCGCCCCGTGCGCGTGCCTCCCTCCTGCCTCGCGCCTGGCCGGGCGCTGCATGGAGAGGGGCGGGGCTTCTCCCCAGGGCTCCTCCCCCTTCTCCTCCTCCCCCTCCTCCCTCGCGCTCCCTCGATGCCCGCCGCAGTCGGTGTGCATCCAGGGCGCGCCGCGGGGCATGATGGGAATATCCTTCCCGCTAGCATCATCCTGCATGGAGGAGGAGGACCAGGCGCCCGGCCCGGCGGAGGAAGGCGCAGCTGTGTGGTGGAGAGTGAAGGGCGAAGGCGGACGATGGTGTCGCAGGGCCTGCAGCTGCTCCGCCAGGAGTCTGGGCGGCGCTGACCGGAGGCTGGTACCACGACCCGGAGCAAAGCAAATTCACCAACAGCTGCCACCTCTATCTGTGGCTTTTCCTGCTGCTCCTGCCCATGGCCTTGCATCTGGTGAGAGGGCCTGGGGAGACTGGCAAGGAGGGGGGCAGTGGGGGACACCTGGAGGCCTATATATATAAGTCTGCCACGCGTTGCTGTGGCCAAGTCTGGTGATCTGGAAAATAACATAACGAGAAAGTGTTGCTTTCTAATATATGTAACCCTGCCCAGGTTATTTGAGAAAGGCATTGTGTGCCAAGGGTGGTCCTTATGAGATGTTTACGTGGCTTGCAGTGGTCTCAGGAAGTTAGTGAAGGTACTTCAAGTCCCATCATCCATGGTCCATCCTCCTTCAAACGGCACCAGGATGTAGAGTAGGTCATGAGGGCTCTGTGTGCCAGGTTTGCTCTTGATCAGTCATTGGATTAGGTTTGCAGCAGTTTTGGGAAGTGAGTGAAGGTACTTCAAGTCCCATCATGCATGGTCTGCCCTCCTCCAAGCTGCACCAGGATGTAAAGTGGGTCAAGGAGGCTCTGTGTGCCTAGTTTGTTGTTTTTTGGTAATGGATGAGGGTCGCAGTGGTCTCAGAAAGTGAGTGAACGTATTTCAAGTCCCATCATCCATGGTCCATCCTCCTTCATACGGCACCAGGATGTAGAGTAGGTCATGAGGGCTCTGTGTGCCAGGTTTGCTCTTGATCAGTCATTGGATTAGGTTTGCAGCAGTTTTGGGAAGTGAGTGAAGGTACTTCAAGTCCCATCATGCATGGTCTGCCCTCCTCCAAGCTGCACCAGGATGTAAAGTGGGTCATGGAGGCTCTGTGTGCCTAGTTTGTTGTTTTTTGGTAATTGGATGAGGGTCGCAGTGGTCTCAGAAAGTGAGTGAACGTACTTCAAGTCCCATCATCCATGGTCCATCCTCCTTCAAACGGCACCAGGATGTAGAGTAGGTCATGAGGGCTCTGTGTGTCAGGTGTGGTCTTGATCAGTCATTGGATTAGGTTTGCAGCAGTTTTGGGAAGTGAGTGAAGGTACTTCAAGTCCCATCATGCATGGTCTGCCCTCCTCCAAGCTGCACCAGGATGTAAAGTGGGTCATGGAGGCTCTGTGTGCCTAGTTTGTTCTTTTTTGGTAATTGGATGAGGGTCGCAGTGGTCTCAGAAAGTGAGTGAACGTACTTCAAGTCCTATCATCCATGGTCCGTCCCACTCAACACTGCAGCAGGATGTAGAGTGGGTCATGGGTACTCTGTGTGCCAAGTTTGGTCCTGGTCTGTGATTTGTAGGGGCTTCAATGTTCTTTGGGAAATGAATCAGGTGAAGGTACTGCAAATCCCATCATTTGTGGCACATCCTGCCCTACACTGCACCAGGCATCTGTGTGCCAAGTGTGGTCCTGATCCTTCTATGGTGTGGGCCACAGTGCTCTAAGCAAGTGAGTAAAGGAATGCAAGTCCCGTCATCCATGGTCCATCCTCCCTCAAACTGCGCCAGGCTGTAGAGTGGGTCTTGAGGGTTCTGTGCGCCAAGTTTGGTCTTGTTCTCTCATTGTTTGGGGTCGCAAAGGGGTCGCAAAGTGTTTTGGTCTGAAACTCCCACCATGCCTGACTGCCTCAGGCCTTTTCCTTACCCCCCCCCCCCCGGCCCCTTTAGAGCGTCAGAATGTTCGTGTTGGCAACTGCCTCAGGCCTTTGCCTTATCCTCCTCTGCCAGTTTAGAGGGTCGGAATGTTCGTGTTGGCTGGCCAATAGAGGCGTTATGCAAATACTCCCTCACTGGCAACCAATCATGTCAGAATGTAGAGGCTGGGAGCCACTCAGAACGCTGGCACATATTCCTCCGCAAACACTGACTTTTATTATATCTATAGATAGATTTCTTTATGCTTGTGGGTAGACAGTATTTCTTGTTGTTTCTTTGACAGTGTTGATGTCAAAGATTGTCTGGTTTGCATACTCTGGAACATGCAACACATCATTGTCCTTCTTTAGGGGTCCCTTTCACATCTATGATACTATATCTGCATGTGTGTGAATCATATCTATCTATCTATCTATCTATCTATCTATCTATCTATCTATCTATCTATCTATAGCTATGGCTGGATGGCTCTTTGTCAGGAGGGCTTTGATTACGTTTTCTTACCCTGGTGAAGGGATTTGGACTGGATGGTCTTAAGTATTTTCTGTTGGTCATGGGGGTTCTGTGTGGGAAGTTTGACCCAATTCTGTCGTTCGAGGGGTGCTCTTCAATTGTAGGTGAACTGTAAATCCCAATAACGACAACTCCCAAATGTCAAGGTCTATTTCCCCCAAACTCTACCAGTATTCACATTTGGGCATATGGAATATTTGTGCCAGATTTGGTCCAGATCCATCATTGTTTGAGTCCACGGTGCTCTCTGGATGTAGGTGAACTACAACTCCAAAACTCAAGGTCAATGCCCACCAAACCCTTCTAGACTTTTCTGTTGGTCACGGGAGTTCTGTGTGCCAAATTTGGTTCAATTCCATTGTTGGTAGAGTTCAGAATGCTCTTTGTAGGTGAACTATAAATCCCAGCAACTACAACTCCCTAATTATAAAATCCATTTTTTGAGTGATGATCACTCCTGGGTTAGTAGGTGTCTTGTGGCCAAATTTGGTAGCAATTTGTCCAATGGTTTTTGAGTTATGTTAATCCCACAAATGAACATTACATTTTTATTTAGAGAGAGAGAGACCCAGGCCCAAAAAGCCTCTTCTTTGGCCCCCTGGCAAGAGCAGGCTGCCCTAGACAAATGCTCAGGCCAAACACACATTTGTGCTGCAGAATCAATGCAATCTGACACCACTTTCACTTCTCTGGCTCCATGCTGTGGGGTCCTGGGAGTTGTAGTTTCATAAAGCCTTTATTACATGTTGTTGTTGTTACTACATTCATTTCTATCCCGTCCTTCTTTTCAAATGGCATAGCATGGAGCCCGGGACAGCAAAGTGGTGTCAAGCTGCATTAATTCTACAGCGGAGATGTACCCTATGACTGGATACAAGGGTTTGAATCTCCAGAGGAAGGGAAAGATGAGTTCAGAGGGATTGGCTACAAACTGGAGCTAGCTATAGGGAGCACACAATGCCCCTAATAAAGCAGCTCCACTGGCGGCCAATAAGTTTCTAGTCCTAATTCAAAGTGCAGGTTATTACCTATAAAGCCCTATACGGTTCGGATCCTCTCTATCTTTGTGACCGCATCCACCCAAGAACCAGTGCAGGCTCTAAGATCCGCCAGGGAGGGCCCTCCTCTGGGTCCCACCACTGTCTCAAGCATGGTTGCTGGGGACAAAGGAGAGGTCTTTTCGGTGGTGTCCCCCAGCTTTGGAAAGCCCTCCCCAGGGAGATTAGGTAGCCCCCCCCACTGTCCTCCTTCCATAGGGACTTGAAGACCTGGCTGTTCAAACAAGCTTTTGAGTACACCTAGTCCCTAGTTGTTCTGCACAATAATTACGCAGCCTTGCACTTCGTCCCATGCCCTCTTTCCATGGTTAAAGCTCTGCACTTATCTATTCCCTTGTCCTATTGTTTACAGCCTGGCCACATTTGCAGCATTTGCCATTGGTTGATGAGCAGTTTTATTGAGTCTTAAGTTGTTGTTTTATATGCCTATGTGTTTTACTCTATTGTATTGTATACTGTGTTTTATTTTATGATGATCTGTTTTTAGGCACCTTGTGCTGTGCATAAGTTACCACAAGTCCCTTTGGGGAGATGGTGGTGGGATACAAGAATAAAGTTATTATTATTATTGTTAAGAAAACCCTAGGTCAGCGGCTGAGGGGGGAAAGGAAGGGTTGAGGTAGTTAGGAATTGTGGGAGTTTAAGTCCAAACACCTGGAGGCCAAGTTTATGCCTGATCTAGGTCTATGTTGGAAGCAATGCATTTTGCCACCACTTTAACTGCCTTAGCTCAATATTATGGAATTTTTGGTTTTGTAGGGTTTTTCAACAAGGTCTTCAGCCTTCTCTGCCAAAGAGTTGCCTCACCAAACTACATCTCCCACAATCCCATAGCATTGAACCATGGCAGGTAAAGTGGTGCCAAACTACATTACTTCCACAATGTAGATGCGCTGCCTGTGATGGGTTAACCTTGGATCACTGAAGCTGGAAAAGGAAGGCACACAACCATAACAGTAGCAGTAGCAACATTTCCTTAGCAGCTGCTATATTGTTAAATATAGTAGATGATTTCATGTTATTTTGTTATTCTTGTAGAACTTTGCCTCAGACAAAATCCTGGTTGCCTTCTTGGCTTCATCAAGGCTAAAATCCCATGTGTGTTTACTGTTTTCATTTCAGACCAGTGCTGCTGACACAAATAGTGATGTTCTGCACTGGTGGGAACATAACAGCGGCATAAGCAGTTCTTGGATCCTGATCATATATTGACAGTATTTTTATGCTGAAGTGACCTTTGCACTTGCAAATTCTGGAATTCTAGCTAGGTTTGCTATTCCATCACAAATAGAGAAGGATTTTGTTCTTACTTAAGCGGGCCTTTTGGTCTGTCAGTGAATTTGTGTGTCAGAAGTGTATGTGTCTAACTAGTTATGTACTTGAATTGTTTTTGACTTTACTTCTGTTTAGTTTTTAGTGTGTTTTATTAGTGTTTGCTTCTTTGAACACCTTTTGTGGGTGGAATCATGGGGTGTAACTAAAAAGAACTAAAGTTTCTCTATTTGAAGAAAATATATACAAGTAAAACAAATGATATTCTGTGGCCTAATCACTCTGGGGGACTTTCTGCTTCATGTTTCATATTCCCACTAGTGGTTCAGAAAATCCTTTTGATCAATGTTATTCCGCAGTCATGACAAATATCTAAAACTTATAAAGTTGTTGTAAGATTTACTATGATAATATGTGAACCACTGTATAAATATTCATATTGTTACAATAGTTAGTTACTAGGGTAAAGTATCAGGATTCTCAGTAAAGTCCAGTCTTGATGCAAATTAAAAATTGCCACACCTTGGGTTGTTGATATTTTGTTAAGTTTATAGATCAACTGTGTTAACTGTTTATTATTTTTTTATATCTAGGCATTCCCTCCCAGCACCATCACAGCTTTTGTCTACTGTAGTTCTGTGACATTCTTGTTCACAGTAATCAAAGTAGTCAATTATCGCCTGCATGTTATGTTTGACAAAGGAGAAGTCGTTCAACAAAAAGTTTCTTGGCGAGAAGGAAAGCAAAATAAAGATGCTAAAAGGGATAATGCAATTGACACATAAACCTTGGGTAAGTCTCCTCCTTGGCTTTGATACATAAGATCTTTCCCAATGCCAGCTCATTTAGTTCATTAATAGAAGGAAGATTTTGCATATAATGCAGCTTAAGGAGAAACTGCAATCATGTGAAAGCTGTACAGATAATTCTATTCTATGTGAAATATTGTTGGTAGTGCCAAACAGCTCCTTAGAAATGGAGGCTGAGTATAGACCTGAGTACAGGATATTTCCAAAATGATGGACTCAATTTCAAAGCAGTATATTTCACCATGGCAACATGTTGCAATTACACCAAGATTTACCAATGTTTTAATGAGTTATCAAGTTTTTACTAACCATTTTGAATCATAAACAAATCTAAAAAACATCCCTTCAAATGGAGAATATCTAATAAGGCCTTACGTTACAGGGTCACCATCTTGCAAATGACTGAGGCTTAGTGGTTGTGCACTGGAAGGGGCATCTGACAGTAATCATTGTAAGCTCTGTCCCCCACCCTTTCAAGGGGTAAGAGTTTCATTCATGGGTGGTTCACAATTTTAGGGATATAATGATTTCAAATAGGTGCATTATTTGGAAACATCTTGTTTTTTAAAAATCAGTGCCAGTAATGGCTAGTTAAGGACAATGAGCAAAGAGAGAGTACTGATATGGGAGTGGGGTAGAGCGGATGGCCTAATATGGCTTTTGGATTCTGTTTTGTGGCCAGTAGAATCACTTCACTATTCTGTGTGAAGCATGAAAAAGCAAGGGAGAAAATATTTCCCTAAATTGCCTGTCCATCAAAGCCAAAGTTATTTCAGAAATGTAGTTTTTGTTCTTAAGGGGAAGATCTGAAAGAGAACATTTGTTGGCTGGATGACATATCTCAATCATGTAGAACAGAAGTGGGCAACAGGTAGATCAAGATTTTGTGGTGTTTTCAATGTATCAGCAGAAGCACAATGCAACTTTCTATCTATGAGGAGGAACCTCCAGTGGCGCAATGGGTTAAAACCCCATCACAGCCCTGAAGAAGAGAAATCCGCGAACGGCGGCGGCGCTATGGTGCCAAGACACTCTCTAAGCCGTTGGCAAGGCTCCACCAATGGTGTGAAGCGGTGCCCCGTGTGCTCCACTACACTTCCTGGCAGGTTCCCTGCTATTATGAGGAAACCACGCACCATTCTTGCAACAAGATTTTCGTTTGCAGCAGCTCGACTTTCTCTACTTTACGGCTATTCAGCCTGTTGAATCCCAGGACCTCGCTCCTTCCCCCCCGTATCCCGCTCTCTGCGTGAGTATTTATAACGAAAATCCGGGCCCCCAGTTCGTTTTAGAGAATCTGACGCACAAAAGACTGTCACCAGTCCCACCTCCCGGAAGGTAAACAAACTTCCCTAACCGAGCAGGAGAAGCCGCGGCTTTGCCGCTTTGCATCCCCAGGCAAATCACCCGGCGGTTTGCACTCACCAAACACACCCAGGGACACGAATATGTGCATTTAAATGTGATATGTGCCATGGATATGTTGATTCGATGTCTTATCTATTATATATGTATATATCCTATGCTCACATATTTATGTGACTGTATTTTTAGGTGCCCTGTATTTATGTTAGCAGCCTGTGCTTCTAACTTTGTGTAATATATAGAGTGCTCTAGCGTTGCACTCAGGCTACATCCTCACTGTATTGTATTTAAGTGTTTTTTTGATAAATGTTTTGTATAATATCTATTTGGCTTCTCCTCATTTACTCATGATATTTACTGTGGGTATCATTCTAATGAAGAACGTGGATGTCTAGCTTCACCCCTCACATAGAGATTATAGCATTGCTCCTATAGAGGTTCACCCACTCAGAGCCTATTGCATGTTATTTTACATTCATGGTTTGCTTTTACTAGTTGCCCTTAAACCCTTGTGCCGCAGGACTGCTGACCAAAAGTTAGTGGTTCGAATCCGGGGCAGGGAGGTGAGCTGTCAGCTCCAGCTTCTCATGCGGGACATTTATTTATTTATTTATTATTCGATTTGTTATTACGCCCCTTTGACATGGCTCAGGACGACTTACATGTGCGAAAAACCATAAAACACTATAAACGAGGAAAAGCCTCCCCACAGGATGGTAAAACACCTGGGCACCCCTTGGGCAATGTCCTTGCAGATCTCAATTCTCTTACACCTGAAACGACCTGCAGTTTCTCAAGTCACTCCTGATGTGGAAAAAACTATGAGGAATGTGTTTGATCTTACCATGGAAAGAAAACCATGGATAATAGCAAATCTAGTGAAATACATCATTACTGCTAGGAATTTGCTAGGGTCCCCCAACAAGAGTCTGTCATAACTTCTGGTGGAAAGCATACCATGGAATCACCTGGAAATAGAACATTAATGGAGAGGACATATTTTGTTAAATGCATGTAGGTAAACCATGAGTGCTACAAGAATCATATTAAACTTTAATCTCAAACAAAAACTCCATTTGGATGGCTGGTCTTGTCATTTACCTCTCGACACAGTGTTCCTTATCCATTAAAATGGGAATTTTAATTTAGTTGACTGATCAGATTTTTTATGGAACTCCATTGGCCACTTTGGAAGTGTTGTGTTGGAATCCCCGATTATTGCCTAGGTGCAAATTTTTATTTGTGCATATGGTGTATAGGCACTAGTGCAACAGGTAGCTGATTCTGATTTACACTTTGGCCCAAAGTCTACCTACTCCAGGCCTAGAGGAAAGAGATCTACTCTTCAAATTGCCACTGAAAAAAGGGGAAACTTATTTTATTTTATTTATTTATTTATATCATTTATATTCCGCCTTATCACCTTATTTTGAACTCTGTTAAGATGCGAGTCTCCTTTGGATACCCTTTTTCTTATTATTCCATTGTTAGAAATAAACTACTTTTTGTTTTTATTGTTTTAAATAGCAATAATGGGGACAGGGTGCAGTGGAAGAAATCAAGCGTAATGGCTCGACACACCTACCATACACAGCAGTATTAAAGTGCAGGCTATACTCTCCCATCATTCTTCAGGAGTGCTGGTTTTTGTAAATCTTTTTCTTCATTGCTATTCTGCCCATTACCACTGTTAAAACAGTATATATGTATTACAGGGTTTATTTTTTTAACTGCTGCTTTCTGTAGTGTCCCAGTAAAATGTAATGTCTTTGCGCTTTACATTATGCTGTGCCCTGTGACCACAAATGGGGTAGACCAGGGGGGAAATTTAGAACTCTTTAGTGTCTTGCAAACACCATGTTTACCATACATGACAAGAAAAGCTAGAAAGATGGAACTATTTTCTTTTTCTGTTACACCTGATGTGTAATAGCACTTATGTCTACCCTTGCTTAGAGATACACATGAAAACATGGTGGGATCATATTCTAAAATGGCTTTTTAACAACTGCAACAACCAGAGAGATAAAACAGTTGAAGACTAATATCTTTGACCAAGTCCTTTCTTTCAAGCTTTGAGTTCTGTGATAAGATGGAGATCTGTTGGGGATGGAAGAAGTGTTTGGCCCTCAAATGCAACTACAACTCCCATTAGCCCTAGCTATTGTAGACAGTGGTGAGGGATAGCAGCTCAACAACTTCATATTTTCTGACACTTGTGCCCAGTTTCCTCTCACTTATAGTTCTACAAATGTACTTGCTCAGTCAAAGAGGGAATGGGACGGTTTTCATGTGTCATGTTGAGCATTGCAAATGGAGAAACAAATAAGTTTGAAGGCTTACTAGGGCAAGCCTTTGCATTTATTTGAGCACAGGTAGAGTTTTATTTTAGCTTATGCACCTAAATGGAGCACTGCAATTCTCAGACATCCGTTTTGCTTGAATTTGTATAGAATCAGATTTAAAATATAGGGATTTTGTCCTATGTATTTAAATACATATTTCATAATGTTTTTCATTGAGCCAAGAAGTGAAAGTGATATTCTGGATCTCATTAATTTGGCCCAATGTAATGGCAGTATTTGAATTTTCAGTGGGT
>JARBWK010001793.1:0-17350 GCA_030556195.1 Anolis apletophallus | reverse complement strand
AACAGATAGTGAAAAACCAAGGAATTCATAGTTTTGCCAAGGACACCAGGCTGGAATGATCCCATAATCCCCTATTTCTCTCCCCCCATGTGGGAACCTCAGGCTCTTCCATGGCCCCACATGGCAATGCCCCCGTAACCCACACTTATGGACTTTCTTGAACTTTTATGGGACTTTTGTCTATTTTCAAAGGACTTTCAGAAACTTTTCGGGAACTTTCCTTCCTCTCAAACCCCACGGACTCTCCTCGTGATTATTTATTTATTTATTTATTGGTTCAATTTGATATACCGCTCTCTCTGGCGCCCAGAGCGGTTTACAAGATTAATACAGGTAAAAAAACACATAAAATGCAATAAAACAGTTAAAACCCCCCGGTTAAAAACATATAAACAAGCAGAACTACAACAGCGATAGAAGTATGCTGGCAGCGGCACAGCAAAATGATGAATAATGCGGCCTTGGTTATGGGCCAAATGCCTGTCTAAAGAGCCAGGTCTTTACAGCTCTGCGGAACGGCATTAAGTCCCGGGTAGCTCCTATCTCTTCGGGGAGGGTGTTCCACAAAATTGGCGCTGCTACGGCAAACGCCCTCTGCCGCGTGCTAGCAAGTCTATAAACCCTAATGCCCGGCACGTCCAAAAGATTGAGCCCCTCTGAACGCAGTGATCTCCTGGGCACATAAGGGGTAAGCTGCTCCCTCAGGTACACTGGCCCCAAACCATATAAGGCCTTGAAAGTTAGAACTAACACCTTGAAGATGACCCCGAATTCAACTGGAAGCCAGTGCAGTTCGCGCAAGAGTGGAGTCACGTGGTCAGATCTTAAGGCTCCTGAGAGCAGGCGTGCTGCAGCGTTCTGCACCAGCTTACGTTTCCGGATCGCCGACAAGGGTAGGCCAATGTACAGCGCATTACAGTAGTCGAGCCTCGAGATGACCGTGGCTTGGATCACCGTGGCCAGGTCGCAGTGACTTCCATCATGACTTCCAGTGGACTCTAGTGGGTGGGATGGGCTGGTATGAGATGATACGAGTACGGCTCCTATTTCCCTCCTATATGAATGCGTTTCCTATATGCTTTCCCCCTTGCCTGTGTTCCTATATGAAATATGAAATGCCACCTTTGCATGACCCCAGCGTACCAAGGCTCAGGAATTTCCTGGGCTCGTTATCCCTAAATGAAGAAGGACTTAATGAAGAACACTTGCATGGACAATAAACAATGGACGTTCCTCCAAACCTTGGAGCATTGCCCATGTGAAGGATATGTCCCTTGGGCACGCGCCTTCAGACCTCAGAGCATGCCCACCTGAAGGACGTGTCCCATGGCAATTCTTCTCATTCCTCACCAAGGGGACGTCCTGCCTTTGGGAGGACTTGGATGTCCCATCTGCCTCGTTCATTTTCATTCCCTTGGCCGAAACCAAAGACAAGATATCATCAGTGGTCCCCATATCCAGGATTAAGGACTACCGGGGCCTGGCATCCACGCCAGACCAAGACGTTTATTTCCTTCACTTGGGACAATACGCAAAGCTAGCTTGAGCACTCTGGGAGTAATCACCGGCACTTGGACAAACATTGAGCCATTTAATCCGGTCATCATTTCCTCCCGGTTCATTGTTTCCCGCCTGGACTGCCTTCTCATTGGCCGAGAGCCTGAAGCGGCGCTGGCTTCCTGATTGGCTGAGATGCGGCAAAGCTGGCCGCGCTTCCCCGCCAGCTGATGACTCCAACCAATCAGCGCAAAGCCGGCAAAGGGGGCGGGGAGTTTGAACGTTGACAGTTCTGTTTTCTCTATTAAAATGTATTGTCTTGCCTTGCGCTTGATGTCAGCTTTTGGGCAAATGATGGCAGTGTGACATCCGCTCTGGCTGGAACAAAGTAAACAACCCGGTGGCGTTTCTTCAACTTGGAGACTCTTTATTTGGGGAAATTCAGGGGAAATTCAATTGTTGGCTTCCTATCTCGCCAGGGCTGTATCGGATCCTCTTTGGTGGGTCTGGCTGGTCTCGGCCTTCACGGCAAGACCCCCAAATTCTTGCTTGATATCAATGGTGGCACTAAACCCTTCGCTCTTGAGATCTTCAGGCATTTCTCTTGTGCGAGGAGACATTGCAGGCTCAAAGTCAGTCTTCTGGGATGTTTTGGTGGCATTGAACCCAAGGCGGAAGGGAGCAGAGTCAATGCTCTTGATGGCCGCTGTGTTGGAGAAGGGCCAGGTCTCCCCAGGATGCCTCCCAAGCGGCTCCAGAAAAGAATAAACATTGCTGGTCACAAAAGGCATGGGTCCCTGATCTGCTGCTAAACTGATGGACAGTCGTCTCATGGCTGCCAGACCAGTGGGCGTCTCCACAAACACCTTATATTCCCCTGTCAAATGTGCTGCCAGCTCCCCCCAGAGGACATGAGAGCAGGCCATGGCTGCCTCAGGCATTCCCCGAAGAGGTGACCATGTCCCCTTCCTCCTCAGAGCAAGGCCCCCGATCTGGAACCCCAACTGGAAGGCCGGCCTGGAGACCTCCTCCTCTCCCTTCTGGCTCTCAAGGGCAAACCCATCCTGCGCTAAATCTGGATGCTGCACATTCATCCTCCCTGCCTCCTTCTATTTCTCCTTCTCCTCCTCTCTCTCCCCTCTCCCTATTCTTCTCCTTCTCTCTCCCTCTCCTCCTTTTCTTCCCTCTCACTGTGGATGCAAACCGCAATACCCTGATTCCCGCAAAGAACGCAAGCATGTACATTGAAAACATTGGCTTTTAAAGGTTACAGAACTGTCAAAACAATTGAATCTCCCGCCCACCTCCTCCCGGCTGATCGGCTGATGATTGGTCGGACCAGCTGATGGGCGGAGCGCTGGCAACCTATCAGCGCCCTTCTCCATCTGCCTGTCCAGCCAATCAGGTGTCTCCAACCATATATGGAGTTCCAGGAAGGAAGGCTTAGGCGGAGATTACTGTCAGGATGGCATATTTATGAAAACAAAGAGTCCGGGCCAGGTAACGACCTGGGGCAACACCTGGAAGTGATGAAATCATTGAGTTGATGTGTCTCATCCTTATGTGAATGAGGGAGAAGAGGAAGAAGGCCTGATGAAGGTGATTCACTCAGACCCTTTGGTGACAAAAGAACTTATTCTGGGGCACACCTTGGTTTCCGAGGCCAGATGTATCACCCGCTGTGAAGAACAAACATTTATTGTCCAAGTTCCAAAGGCTAGTTTAGTTAGACTAGAAATCCGACCGTTAAACCGCCTCAGGACTGATGAAGCGTGGGGCCAAGACAAGAGCTTAGCTTTACCATAACAAGATCTCCATCAGGAAACGCATGCAATATGAATATGGTGATCCATAAAGGTTTTGGAACAGGGCTCAGTCGCATTTCCTCTTGACAAACACAACAAAACACTTTCAAGGCAGTCTTTCTTAACTAACAAGGGCGAGATGGGGAAGGGAAGGGTTACAAGGAGTCAAAGGGAAACTTATGAAGCCACACTGTACGTACAGGGACACAGGGGTGAAGGCAATACAGAGATCCCCAGCAATTATCCCCAACACATTCCCATGCAGCTGTTGCTCCCAGAGTTGTGATCTTAAAACAGGCAACACAATGCTGCCTTCCTTCTGGGAGTTGTAGTCCTCCTTGATGTAATTACTGTCCTTGGGAACTGCAGAGCCTTTGGGGCTTGGGGTGCAAAGCAGTGGCAAAGTCACTGAGGGTCCATGATGAAAAACAAGGCTTCTTGGCTAAATCAGCCAGGTAGAAACATCAGGAACAGTCCAGGAGAAGAAAACAATCAGAAAGGGGCAAATGTGGCTGCAGTACTAGAGAGAACTAGATCTTCCTTTGGCATCAATGCTTGCCTTTCACCCACCCCCTGAATAGATCTCTTTGGGCCGAACTGCCCCAAAAGCTGTCGTTTTTGAGCTGGGATATGCTTCCCCAGGCCGGAGAAAGGATAGGGAGAGAGGAAGGAAGAAGAGGAAACGATGGGAGAAATGGCAGAGTGTTTATTTATTGTTTTGTAACGTGTGGCCAAAATGTCTTCCATGCTATGTGCTGTATGAAGTGTTGTAAATGTGGAGATGGGAGGTAATGGTGGCTGGGTTTCCTGGGAGGGACAAGGTTGATGTAGTGGTGTATGGGACCAGGTGAGGCAGAAAAGGAAAAAAAGCTTGGTACTGGTGCAACTTGGGCCATGGGCCAAGAGGAATACTGGGGACTCTCTGCGGCTAGATCTCCTGGATTTGGGGCTTCCTGGCTCGACTACATCACTGTCCCCTCTCCTCCTCCCTCTATCCTTCTCCTACTCCCTCACCCCTCTCCCTCTCCTCCTTCTCTTCCCTCTCCCCCAGCTTCTCCTCCTCCTTCTCCCCATCTCTCTCCCCTCCTTCTCCTGCTCGCTCTCTCCCTCTCCTTCTTTCCTCTGCCCTCCTCCCTCTCCCTCCTTCTCTTCCCTCTCCTTCTCCCTCTACCCCCTCTCTTCCTCTCCCCCTACTTCTCCCTTCCCCCTCTCCTTCTCCCCTCGCCTCCTCCTTCTCTCTTTCCCCTCTCCCCCTCCTTCTTCTCTGATCTGCAAGAGAAGAAAACTATAACCGATCGCCCCTGAGACCGGGATAATCCAAAGAGGAAGATGCCTTGTAAAATATGATCACCTGTAGTTCCTCGTGTCTCAAAGGGGAGACGAAATGTTAAATGTCTGAGGCAGTCCTGCATGGCATCTTCCTCATCGGATTATCCCGGTCTCAGGGGCGATCGGTTAAAGTTTTCTTCTCTTGGACATCAGCCCTCCGGAGCACTCCCAGATATATATTGATTGATTGATTGATTGATTTTATTATTTATGAGTCGCCCTCCACGTCAGTGCTCCGGGCGACTTACACATAAAACACATAAAAGAGTTCAATAGTTAAAAGCTAAAAGAATAGGAGAATTAATTAAAATAGTTCCAGTAACTCAGGCTAAGTCTGGAAGGTGTCCTTAGCCGTAAGCCTTTCGGAAGAGCCAGGTCTTCAGTGCGGTCAGGAACTGGGGCATGTCCCGGATGGCTCTCTGATCCGCCGGCATCAAGTTCCAAAGAGCAGGGGCCGCGATGGAAAAGGCTCTCCGTCTCGTGGTGTCGAGGCGGGCCTCACTCACACCTGGGATGCGGAGAAGGTCCCTGTTTCCTGAACGCGGCGACCTTAACTGAGCTGGTTCGGACAAGCGATCTTTTAAATAAGCTGGGCCGGCACCATGGAGGGCCTTAAAGGTAAGCGACAAGATCTTGTGGATGGCTCTGAGCTCGACTGGCAGCCAGTGCAGACGCTGTAGAGATGGCGCTATATGGCATCTCAGTGGTGTCCCGGTGAGGAGTCTGGCGGCTGCATTCTGCACTAGCTGGATTTTACGAGTAGTTGACTGCGGCAACCCCACGTACAAGGCATTACAGTAGTCCAGCCGTGATGTCACTGTGGCATGGACCACCGTAGCCAGCGCATCTGATGGAAGGTAAGGTGCCAGTTGACGTGCCTGGCGTAGGTGGAAAAAGCTCCCTTACTTGTCGCAGCAACCTGGGCCTCCAGTGAGAGTCTCGAGTCTAGTATCACACCGAGACTCTTCACCGACGGGGCCGGATCAGCGGCTCTCCCTCAAAGAGAGGCAGCGGAATGGGTGGCTCTGGGCGTCCCGGCCATAGAATCTCAGTCTTTGATGGATTGATCTTGAGTTTGTATGAGCGGAGCCATCTGGTCACTGCCTCTAGTCCTTGTCTGAAATTCTCAGGCACCGATGTTACACCTGGCTCAAGCTTCAGCAGAAGCTGGGTGTCATCTGCATATTGGTAGCACCCAAATCCAAAACTTCTGGTTATGCTTGCCAAGGGTTGGACGTAGATGTTAAAAAGCGTTGGTGACAAAATGGCGCCTTGGGGGACTCCACAGTCCAGGGTGGATTTCTTGGACACTTGGCCTCGCCACTCAACACGCTGCGAACGGCCCCGCAGGAAGGAATCGAACCAGGCCAAAGCTGTGCCTTGAATCCCAATGGCTGATAGTCGCCGCAACAGCAAGTCATGGTCCACCGTGTCGAACGCCGCGGTGAGGTCAAGCAGCACCAGGATAGCCGAACCTCCCTTCTCCAATTGGCGGCGGATGTCGTCCGTAATGGCCACCAGGACGGTCTCGGTCCCATGTCCGGCGCGGAAACCCGATTGGCAGGGGTCCAGGCTTCCTGAGGTTTCCAGGAATTCCTGTAATTGGATCGCTGCTGCCCGTTCAATCAGTTTCCCGAGGAAGGGTAGGTTTGAGACCGGACGGTAGTTCACCGGAAAAACTCCCAGCTCCAATGAGTGATTTATCAACCCTGTCAGAGTGGCCGAGAGGCTCCCGCACAGGACTTAATCAGATGGGACGGGCACGGGTCTGTAGAGCAAGTGGTTGCCCTTGCTGCGGCCAGGATTTGATTAATCTCCTCTGAATTCAGGGCCTTGAACTGGTCGAGTTTCAAGCTAGGCGATGGAGCTGGGTTCTTACCCATCCCGCTCCTCTCCTCAGGTATAGAGGGTAAATCACGCCTAAGGGCAATTATTTTCTCAGTGAAGAAAACTTGAAATTCTTCCGCTGAGATAGCTGAATTTTCATTGTCTCTCGGCAGTGAGTTAGGCATAGCTAGGTCTCGAACGATCTTAAAGATCTGTGCTGGGCGCGATCTTGCCGCCGCTATTAAGGAGGAGTTATAGGTCTTCTTGGCCTCTTTGACCGCCCGTTCATATGACCTGCGCATGTCTCTGAAGGCTGATCTCGACGTCTGAGTTGGTTTCCGACGCCACGCGCTCTCCAGCTGCTTCCGCCTTCGCTTCAGCAGTCGCAGGTCGTCCGTGAACCATGGAGAATGGACTCTTCGTGGCCGGATCAGGCATCTGGGGCTATTTGGTCGATGGCTTTCGACAAGACTGTATTCCATCTGTCCACCCGTTGATTCAAGGTCCCACCGGAACTTCCATCGGCTCAATGGCTGCTGCGAAGCAGCTGGGGTCCATATGCCTCTTCTGGCGTGCCAGTATAGGTTTTGGCTCTGGCCTTGCTGGTAGGGGGATTCTGATGTCAACCTTCAGAGTGAAATGATCCGACCAGAGGACCTTCGTTGTTGCTTGCTGCGTAACCCTCAACCCGTACCCAAAGATTAGGTCTAAGGTATGTCCGGCCTGGTGTGTGGGGCCGGACTCCATCAAAATGAGACCTAATGTGTCCATGGATCGGATGAACTCCTTCGCTAGGGGGGATGGCATATTAGCGTCTGCATGGATGTTAAAATCTCCCAAAACAATGAGTCTTGGGAATCTAAGTGTCCAATCCGCGGCAAGATCGAGCAGATTGAGTAAGCTCTCCTTCGGGGTCCCGGGAGCGATAGATAAGAAGAATCGCTAAGCACTCCTTAGCTTTTAGGGTGATTCCCAAACACTCCATGCCCGTGATATTCGGGGCCTGGATAACTGTCACCGGGATGTCATCCTTAGCTACTATACCCACTCCTCCTCCCCTACCACCAGTTCTCGGTTGATGGAACATCCTGAAACCCGGAGGGGACAGCTCATGGAGAGGTATAGTGTCTCCATTCTGTGTCCAGGTCTCCGTGATGCAGTTAATATCTGCATCTTGCTCTATGATGAATTCATTCAAGGTGGCCAACTTGTTCCGTATCGATCTGGCGTTGAGGAGCAGGAGTGATGAACAGGTGGGAGGTGGTGTCGGGGAGGAGCTTTGTTGGGGGACGGGTCGCAGGAAGGGGGACGGGTGGTGCTTCCTACTATTCCCATGGTTCCTAGTTAGAGGTCGGCCCTTGAGTCCAACTTTCCTTCTACCTGTAACTGTTGGGATTTTTTCTCCGCAGGTTGATGGACTCGTAGAGGGAATGTGGATAATGGTTGACAGTTTTCCGCCTTTGGCCCAAGATCTTGAAGGGCATCCAGTTTGCGGCAGACCCCGTGAAAAGGGGAGTCGCCGTAGCAGGCGGATTGTCCATATCAGAAGACCTTAGGGGCTTCATAGTTGTAACCTTGTCGCGCTCTATAAATTGGTTGATCGGCTTGGAGGTCGAACCGGTCCGAACTTCCTTCTCCGGACAGCTCTCCTTCCGGCCAAAACCCACCCCCCAGAAGGTCCGTGAGCGAAACGACCTCTTCCGAGTCTCGTTAGCCTTCCCTCTCCTCCTCGGGCCATAGGGAGCCATGTTCTTACAAGGATGGCCACTCTGGCGGCGGCCAGCTCCTACTTGTGGGCCAGCGATGTTCTCCCCTCTCTCTCGCGAGGGGGGGGCTCCGGACATCTGGCAATGGGCCAGAAAGAACTGATCTCGCTGGGCCGGGCAATAAGTGGAGGCAAACAGGGGGCCAGACGTTGGGGCCTTAAGTTGAGGGGCGGGCCTCCATTATTTGTGGTTTCCACGTGCCCTAGGGTACTGGTATCCACAGGGACTCTAGACTGAGCCGTTTTTGGGGAAGATGGCTGGTGTAGTGAACCAGTGGCTCGGCTGCGCCTCATCTGGGCCCGTCTTGGTCTGGCCTGGCCCGGTCGATTCTTTTTTAGCCTCTTTTGGTTATTGTCCAGTAACGTAGGGTGTTGGCGCTCAATCAGGGACGGCAGATCCGCTGGGAGGCGACGAGCGCGCCTGGGCCGTTCCCTGGGGCCTTTGCCAGGATCTGGGAGATGTTTAGATCCTCTGATGGAGAGCCAGAGGGCTGCAGCTGCTCTGGCAGGCTCTGATGGTCAGTGCTAGGCATATCTGGACCCAGTAATGTACATGCCAGGGTCTGGGAGATGTTTAGTGCCTCTGATGGAGAGCCAGAGGGCTGCAGTTGTTCTAGCAGGCTCTGGTGGTCAGTACTAGGCATATCTAAACCCAGTGATGTACAAGCCAGGATCTGGGAGGTGTTTAGAGCCTCTGACGGAGGGCCAGAGGGCTGCAGCTGCTCTGGCAGGCTCTGGAGGTCAGTATTAGGCACATCTGATCCCAGTGATGTAAGCAGAAGGGGTGGGGCTAAAGACGCCGAGAAAAATGAGCTCGGCGCCATGTTGGGGCCTGCCACCGACACCCTCCCTGCTAAGGATAGAGACTTCCGAGGGCCCAAAGCCCTCCATGGGCTCCACCACGGGAGAGCCGCCAGCTCCCTGTCCTCCTCGGCTGGTGGGCTCCCGGCTGTAGCTCCGTCCAGGGCGGCCTGAGAGGCTTGTTCGCAAGGTGCTGGGGGTTCCTTCTCCTGCTGCTCTACCAAGAGGTGCCGCCCTCCCGAGGGGCCTGGGAGCAGTTCGCCCCGGGGGCCAGCGGGCGGCTCTCCTACCTCTCCTCCCTCAAGGTCCGCCGATGTCAGATCCCGGCCTGCACCACCTGGAAAGGAGCTGGGGCAGCGGGGGGACGGGGGAGGCGGCTCCACGTCCAGCTCTCCGGCTTCTCCCAGCCGGGCGACCAGCCGCTCAGCCAGCCGACCGAGGGCGAGAAGGAGGGAGGTGAGTTCACGTATCGAGTCTTGCAGGCCCCAAGGATCGATCTGGGCCTGGGCCCCGTCAGCTCCAACGGAGGAAGGCTCGGCTGCCTCCCACTGGATGGCAAGAAGGGTGGGGGGCTCCGGTGTCCACTCCCCCGGTTCCACGTCTGTGCCCAGGCCAGGCCAGGGGACTGGGGACTGTGGCAAATGGGTCCTAAGGATGGTCCTCCTTGGCAAAGCGGCGGCGCCCGAGCCTGCCCGGATCCTGGCTGCTAGGGACGACTCCAGGCCGACCTCCAGGACGGTCTCCGCTTCGAACTGTAGGGCTTCCAACGGGAGTGAGGGGCCCACCAGCGATTCCCCCAGAGGCCAAGGGCTCACCCCGAAGTTTTGGAGGGCACCCTCTCTGCCAGGGGTGCCAGGAGTAGTTAGCCTCACCAGCGAAGATGTTGAGCCGGTGGAACTGATAGAATCCCCAAGGCCCCAGCGGAGCTCAGCGTTTCTGCTGCTGCTCAGCGCGGCCATCTTGAAGCATCCAAGAGGTGAGGCAACCAGGACTCCTTCCTTCCCTTGTTCTGGCAGGCAGGGATGGTAACAATGGAGCAGCTGGAGGCAGAAGTTTTAAAGGCTCCTGCTCTGTTTGCTCCTTCTCTCACCGGTGAGAGAAGTTATTGTAAAGTTATTATTTTAAGAAAAAAAGAAGGAAGGAAGGAAACAAAGTAGGAAGGAAGGAAGGAAGGGGAGAAAGGAAAGAAGGAAAGAAAGAAAGGAAAGAAGGGAAGGAAGGAAAGAAAGGAAAGAAGGAAAGGAAGGAAAGGAAGATAGACAGAAGGAAAGAAAGAAGGAAGAGAAGAAGGGAGGGAGGGAGGAAAGAAAGGGAAGGAAGGAAGTGAGAAAGAAAGAAAGGAAAGAGGGAGGAATGAAGGAAGGAAAGGAAAGGAAGGAAGAAGGGAGGGAGGGAGGGAAGGAGGAGAGAAAGAAAAAAGGAAAGCAGGAAGAAAGACAAGGAGAGAAGGAAAGAAAGAAAGATGGAAGGAAGTTAAGGGATGAATGAAGGAAGGAAGGAAGCAGAGAAGAAAAGGAAGAAAAAGGAAGGAAAGAAAGACAGACAGAGAGAAAGAAAGAAAGAAGTAAGGAAAGAAGAAAAAGGAGAAGGGAGGGAGGAAAGAAGGGAATAACGAAGGGAGGAAGGAAGGGGGAAGGGAAGGAAAGAAAGACAGAATGAAAATAAGGAAGGAAAGAAGGAAAGGTAGGAAAGAAAGAAGGAAGGAAGAAGAAGGAAGGAAGGAGGGGAAGGGAAGGGAAGAAAGAAGGAACGGAAGGAATGGATGGAAAGGAAGGAAAGAAAGACGGAAGGAAGGAAAGAAAAAAGGAGGAAAGAAAGGAAGAAAAAGAAAGAAACGAAGGAATGAAGAAGGGAGTGAGGGAAGAAGGAAGGAAAGGAAAGAAGAAACGAGGGAGGGAGGGAGGAGAGAAAGAAAGAAGGAAAAAGGATAAAGAACGAAAGGAAAGATAGAATGAAAGAAAGAGGGAAGGAAAGGAAGAAGGGAGGGAGGATATAGAAGAAGGTGGAAGGAAGGAAAGGATGAAAGGAAAGAAGCAAAGGAAGAAAGGAAGAAAAAGAGAAAGAAGCAAAGAAAGAAATAGAGAAAGAAAGAAAGAAATAGAGGAGGAAGGGAGGGAGGAAAGTAAAAACGGAGGAAGGAAGGAAAGAAGGAAGGAAAGGAAAGGAAGGAAGAAGGGATGGAGGGAGAAAGGGAGGAAGGCAGGAGAGAAAGAAGGAAGGAAAAAAGGAGGGAGGGAGGCAAGGAGGAAGGGAAGGATGGAAAGAAGGAAAGAAAGAAAGAAGGAAAGAAAAGATAGGAGGGAAACAACGAAGGAAGGGAGGAAAGAAAGAAGGAAGGAAGGAAGGGAAGCAATAAAGTGAGAGAAAGAAAGAATCAAGGAAGGAAGGAAAGAAAAAAGGAAAGGAGGAAGAAAGAAAAAGAAAGAAAGAAAGAAGGAACGAACGCATCAAGGATGGAAGGAAGGAAGGAGGAAAGAAAGAGACTTTGTTAACCTGTTCCGGGGGCATCTTTCTGGCACCTTCTTCCACAGGGGAGGGATTCAAGGGGTCGGGTGAGCGCTGTGTGTCTGGAGACAAGTCTGGACTCAGGCACACCTGCCGGGAGGAGACATGGAGGGCTTGACACAGGCGTGCAGCCACACACAGACCCCCAGAGACAAGGACGTCCCTCCCAGAGCAGGGCAAGGCTCAGGTTTCCCTGGACGTCAAAGTCACCCAGGCTATCCTAATTTTGATGAGGGAGGGCCCCAGTTGGCCAGGATAATAATAATAATAATAATAATGTGTCCTGTCACCTTCCAGGCAGATCACAACAGTAAGGACTGGTCACAAAATGGCTTCCCCCTGGCTTGCCCCCTCAGCTGCCCCTCGGCCTCTTTTACTCAGACTGAACTGGACACAAAATGGCTTCCCCCTGGCTTGCCCCCTCAGCCACCCCTGGCTCTTTTCCCTCAGACTGAACAGACACAAAATGGCTTCCCCCTGGCTTGCCCCCTCAGCTGCCCCTCGGCCTCTTTTCCTCAGACTGAACAGACACAAAATGGCTTCCCCCCTGGCTTGTTCCCTCAGGAGCCTGGTTCCCTCAGCTGAGGCCCTCTTCCTTCCTTCCTTCCTTTGCTCAGCCAGGTGTCAATCACTCCAATGTAAGCGGGGCCTCTTTCCCAGCCATGAAAACCCACCCCTCCCCCGTGTCCCCGGCCCCTTCCTTCCCTCTACACGGCCTGCCTTGAACTGGATGAGAGGAGTCTGGGCAGCCATCTTGGAGGCCTCGTGGAGAGATCAGTCCCCTGGTTGTACAAATGCTACCAGGCGTTGCTGAGGCCAGAGAAGCCACGAATCCTAGGAGAGTCGGAAGAGACCGCGAGGGCCATCATCCATTCTGCCAAGAAAGTTGCCTTCAAAGCACCCCCGGCAGATGGCCACCCAGCCTCTGTTTCAAAGCCTCCAGAGAAGGAGCCTCACTCCACCACACTCCACAAGGGACAGAGAGTTCCACTGCTGAACAACTCTCCCATTCAGGAAGTTCATACTAATGTTCAGGTGGAATCTCCTTTCCTGTAGTTTGAAGCCATGGCTCCGTTACGTCCTGGTCTCCAGGGCAGCAGAAAGGAAGCCTGCTCCCTCCTCCCTAGGACTGACTTCCGCCCACATGCTTATACATGGCCCTCGTCATGTCTCCTCTCAGCCTTCTCTTCTGCAGGCTAAACGTGCCCAGCTCTTTCAGCCGCTCCTCATAGGCCTTGTTCTCCAAACCCTTGATCCTTTGGGTCGCCCTCCTCTAGACACGTTCACGCGTGTAAACATCTCCCTTCACATATTGTAATATATAAAACCAATATTGTGCTAATAATATATTATATTGTATTTACACATTACATGTGAAGGGCAGCAGATAAATGTCGTAAATATATAAATAAATAAAATTACAGCACGGCAGTGACAGCGGAGTCAATCCAGCCTCTGCTTAAAAGCCTCCAAAGTAGGAGCCTGACTCCACCACACTCCGGGACAGGCAGAGAGTTCCACTGCTGAACAGCTCTCCCAGGCTTGTTCAGGTGGAACCTCCTTTTCTTTCCTGCAGTTTGAAGCCGTGACTCCGCTGCGTCCGAGTCTCCAGGGCAGCAGAAAGGAAGCTTGTGCCAGCGTTGAGCATGAGTAGCCCATGGAGTAACTCTAGCCCTTGTAACTCCAAGTGTGATGAAATAGCTCACGAGAGGAAAACACAGGAGTCTTCTTCAGCGTTACGTTGAAAAGGAAATGTCAAGGGCCCCAGGCTGTCAGGAATGGTGGGAGTCGGAGTCCAAGACACCTTGCGGCCCCAAAAATGGCAGAACAAGACCAAATTCAGTACACAGAGGCCCAATGGCCCACTTCACAACCTGGTTTGGTTTAGGGCAGGATGGGCCACGAATGATGGGATTTGCAGTACCTTCACCCCACTCACTTCCCAAACAACACTGTAGCCCCTACAAATCACAGACCAGGCCCAAAATTGACAGTAAGGCTTAATTACCTTGATTTCCTGACTAGGCCTCTCTTAATGGAAAACTGTGTGAGGCCTGAATTAACAGTAAGGCTTCCTTAACTTGAATTTCCTGACTAGGCCTCACTTAATGGGATTCTGTGTAAGGCCTGAACTGACAGTAAGGCTTCCTCAACTTGAATTTCCTGACTAGGCCTCAGTTCATGGGACATTGTGTATGGCCTGAATTGACAGTAACCAATTGACTGTGGCCTATACTGGAGCCACGAAGGCATTCATACACCGGCCAGCCACACCAGGCGAGGCCCCGGCTTCGGCGAACACACCGGTCCTTCCTCTTCCTTTTAGCTCTTCATCAGCCTGCGCCGCTGCCATCCATTTCCCTGTGGCGGCGCTGCCTGATGAAGAGCTAAAAGGAGGTGGAAGGCCTTGTGTCTTTGCCGAAGCTGGGGCCTTGCTTGGTATGGCTGGCTGGCGTACGGAGACCTCCGCGGCTCCAGTACAAGCCACAGAGCTGCTGAGGTCTCCGTACGCCGGTCAGCCACACCAGGCGTGTCCCCAGCCCTTCCTCTAGATATTAGCCTCCGGAAGCCGGCCCGCAAAAAACCAAAAAGGAAGAGGAAGGGCGCGTCCACAGCCCTGCTCTCCCCACCCCCCTGCCATGAAAGTAAGCAGCCCGGGAGGAAAGGGAGAAAGACAGAAAGGAAGACAGATGGGGGGGGGGAGAGAAAGAGAGAAAGAGAAAAGGACGGAAGGAAAGAGGTAGGAGAGAAAGAATGAAAAAAAGGAAGGATAGCAGGAAGGAGAGGAGGGGAAAGTAATAAAAGGATAGAAGGATGGAGGGAAGGACGGAAGGAGAGAGGAAATGAAGGAAGGAAGGAGGGGAGAAGAGAGTCCCCCCTTGGGGGTTGAGAAGAGCGGGGTAAAATCCCGAAATAAATAAATAAATGAAGAATGGAAGGATGGATGGAAGGAAAGAGGGGAGAAGAAAGGAAGGAAAAAGGAAGGAAAGCAGGAAGGAGGGGAGGGGAAAGGAAGGAAAGGATAGAAGGATGAAGGGAAGGAAGGAAGGAGGGGAGAAGAGAGAAAATGAAGAATAGAAGGAAGGATGGATGGAAGGAAGGAGGGGAGAAGAAAGGAAGGAAAAAGGAAGTAAAGCAGGAAGGAGCGGAGGGGAAAGGAAGGAAAGGATAGAAGGATGGAGGGAAGGAAGGAAGGAAGGAGGGGAGAAGAGAGGAAATGAAGAATGGAAGGATGGATGGAAGGAAGGAGGGGAGAAGAAAGGAAGGAAAAAGGAAGGAAAGCAGGAAGGAGGGGAGGGGAAAGGAAGGAAAGGATAGAAGGATTGAAGGGAAGGAAGGAAGGAGGGGAGAAGAGAGAAAATGAAGAATAGAAGGAAGGATGGATGGAAGGAAGGAGGGGAGAAGAAAGGAAGGAAAAAGGAAGGAAAGCAGGAAGGAGGGGAGGGGAAAGTAATAAAAGGATAGAAGGATGGAGGGAATGAAGGAGGGGAGAAGAGAGGAAATGAAGAATGGAAGGATGGATGGATGGAAGGAAGGAGGGGAGAAGAAAGGAAGGAAAAAGGAAGGAAAGCAGGAAGGAGGGGAGGGGAAAGGAAGGAAAGGATAGAAGGATGAAGGGAAGGAAGGAAGGAGGGGAGAAGAGAGAAATGAAGAATAGAAGGAAGGATGGATGGAAGGAAGGAGGGAGAAGAAAGGAAGGAAAAAGGAAGGAAAGCAGGAAGGAGCGGAGGGGAAAGGAAGGAAAGGATAGAAGGATGAAGGGAAAGAAGGAAGGAGGGGAGAAGAGAGAAAATGAAGAATAGAAAGAAAGGATGGATGGAAGGAAGGGGAGAAGAAAGGAAGGAAAAAGGAAGGAAAGTAGGAAGGAGGGGAGGGGAAAGGAAGGAAAGGATAGAAGGATGGAGGGAAGGAAGGAGGGGAGAAGAGAGGAAGGGAAGAATAGAACGAAGGATGGATGGAAGGAAGGAGGGGAGAAGAAAGGAAGGAAAAAGGAAGGAAAGCACGATGGTTGGGAGGGGAAAGGAAGGATGGGTGGAGGGAAGGAAGGAAGGAGGGGGGAAGAGAGGAAGGGGAAAATAGAAGGAAGGATGGATGGAAGGAAAGAGGGGAGAAGAAAGGAAGGAAAGAGGAAGGAAGGAAGGAAGGAAAGGAGGGGAGGGGAAAGGAAGGAAAGTATAGCAGGATGGAGGAAAGGAAGGAAGGAAGGAAGGAGGGGAGAAGAAAAGAACACACACACACACATATACACATGCACAGAAATATACAAATATACACATACACACATACATACACACATATACATATACAAATACACATATACATAAGTACACACATATACACGCATACATAACTACACACACAGTCCCCAAGTTAAAAAGATCCCACAGCAACGCGTGGCCGGGTCAGCTAGTTATTTACTTAAAACTATTAATTGAACTAATAAATCATATAGTTTCTCTTTATTTATTTTTATTTATTTATTTATTATTCGTGTTTTTATACTGCTCCATCCCGGAGGCTCGGGGTGGTTCACAACATCATAACATATAATAAAACAATAAAAGCAACAATTTAAACAGTAAGAGAATAAAACAGTAAAAGCAACAATTTAAACGGAGGGCAATAGGACAACAAAACAGCAGAACAGTTGCCCCTTAACCTGTTACTGTGGCGTAGGTTTCTGGGCATTACGTATTGAAGGCCTGTCAGAATAATGTTGTTTTACAGGCTCTTTGGAAAGCCAAGAGCTCCGTAAGAGCCCGGAAAGCGTCTGGCAAAGCATTCCAGAGTATGGGGGCTGCTACAGAGAAGGCCCTCTGTCGAGTTGAGGACAGGTGATATGTTCTGATAGAAGGCACCTCTCATAGTTTCTACTTAATTCCACTTCCCCTTCAGTGAGAACATCCCGATGCCTCCAAGAGATGCACCGCTGGCCCCTTGAGAACTTCTCTCCTGTGTTGACTCCCAGGCGACGCTCAAGGCCTGCCTTCCAAGCAAAGCCTTGTCCACAATGCTGGCATTTCTAGGGTTTCTCTCCTGTGTGGACTCTCAAGTGACGCTTCAGGTTTGGCTTCCAAGCAAAGCGTTTCCCACAATGCTGGCATTTAAAGGGTTTCTCTCCCGTGTGGCTTTTCAGGTGACTCTCAAGGTTTCCCTTCTGAGCAAAGCCTTTCTCACATTGCTGGCATTTGTAGGGTTTCTCTCCTGTGTGGACTCTCAGGTGATACTTCAGGCCTTGCTTCAGAGCAAAGCCTTTCCCACATTGCTGGCATTTGAAGGGTTTCTCTCCTGTGTGGACTCTCAGGTGAAACTTCAGGCCTTGCTTCCAAGCAAAGCCTTTCCCACATTGCTGGCATTTGTAGGGTTTCTCTCCTGCGTGGACTCTCAGGTGAAACTTCAGGCCTTGCTTCAGAGCAAAGCCTTTCCTACATTGCTGGCATTTGAAGGGTTTCTCTCCTGTGTGGACTCTCAGGTGATACTTCAGGCCTGGCTTCTGAGCAAAGCCTTTCCCACAGTGCTGGCATTTGAAGGGTTTTTCTCCTGTGTGGAGTCTCAGGTGATAATTCAGGCCTTGCTTCAGAGCAAAGCCTTTCCCACAGTGCTGGCATTTGAAGGGTTTCTCTCCTGTGTGGACTCTCAGGTGATAATTCAGGCCTGGCTTCTGAGCAAAGCCTTTCCCACAGTGCTGGCATTTGAAGGGTTTCTCTCCTGTGTGGACTCTCAGGTGATAATTCAGGCCTGGCTTCTGAGCAAAGCCTTTCCCACAGTGCTGGCATTTGTAGGGTTTCTCTCCTGTGTGGACTCTCAAGTGACTAATTAG
>JARBWK010001792.1:0-17354 GCA_030556195.1 Anolis apletophallus | reverse complement strand
TAAGCTGATGATCTTTCAAGTTTGAAGATGAAAGATGAGCATGACAAAACAGAACTACACTGTTCCTTAGGAAATACATGGGAAACTTTGCAACAGGCTCAACCCCTTTTGTTCTCCCCAGGATCCTATTCCTTGTCCCTTCGTTTTGGCATTGTTATTGAAAATGAAAAAGTGTAGCCTAAAGCTGAAGAGCTCATCCATCTTCATTAACTCATAGTCTCCATAGACCTGTAGACAACCTGAAGCACAACCAAGTTTCACAAAGCAATCCAATAAATCATGTTTTTAAAGGAAACAAATCCTGGAACCCACGAAAGACACGGGCTGTGACAGAAAAGCCTAACAATGTTTAGTTTTAAAACTTATGGCTTCACAATTTTCAGTTTTATTGGGGAGGGAAAAGTAGGCTTAGAATGGCCAATAAATGCCTGAATCATTCATGATGCTTGCATTGGTTGACTTCTCTGCTGATAGGCAGAGTCCCTCTGTTGTTGATTATAGTCCCAAAAAACATTTGTCCTGTCATGTTCGTGCAAGTTACATGAAGTATATTTTTGAGACCTGCAATTGTGCCTTTTCTCTATCCTTGCATTCTGAGTTTTTCAAAATTCAATTCTGCAAATGAGAGCAGTGTTTCTACTCTTATGTGCTGCAGCTCTTGACATTCAAGGCAATCCACAATCCATTTAAAATGATGGGATATGTGGATGGATTGGAACAAAACACCTGGAGGGCTGGTAATTGCCCACCCCTGATCTAGATCAATTGCCTGCCATGTAGAAATGCACAGCCAAGGGACTCCTGAAAGATCGCCCACCAAAGCTCCCTTTTAGAATATTGTCAAAGGCTTTCATGGCCGGTAATTGCCCACCCCTGATCTAGATGATCTTCCTATCCCATCTTTAAGGCCTCTTTGTGACAACCCCTTGTTGACCGGCCTCAGACTGGACAATCTTTCTATATCCAAACTGCTGACCCTCAATGCAAAGGGACCTTGAAGTTACCTCAGCCACTTCCGTCTTATGGCAGGGTAGACTATCTCCTTTATTAACCATTGAACTGCAGAGATTTATAATTTCTCAGTATCCACTTGACCACGCTGCCACCATTTATCTGTCCGACCACTGACCTTGAGGGCCACCACCAATAAAATTAGGAGAGGTGTTTTCTTTTAAGATGCAAACAATTTATTATGACACAAATGGGTACAAAATCTTGGTTGGTTTTATACTTCCTCAGAGGCACAAACTTATTCTGTTACACAAAACACAATGGGGATATATTATAGGGTTTCCACTAAACCTCTATAAACCCCTGGACTCTCCAACTTTAACTAGGGTCTCTACACCCATAAAACTGGACTGCTCTCTTGCAGACCTTAAGACCAACTAAAATACTGAACTGTTCTCTTACAGTCCCTTAGGACCAACTAACACAAAACAGAACTCCTCCCCCTCTCATGTGGCAGTTGGCTTCCAACCGCTCTTTATCAACTGTAAAAATTCAAACCTTGAACATTCTAAAAGCCTCTAGCCTGGTTGCCATGGCGACAGCTCTTCAAAGCTTCTGCCAAGCCTCCCTTCTGTTTCACCCACAGCAACAATCCATAGAATATTCCCCGAACTACACAAAACAACATACATTTAACATATGTCACACAACATTTACACACAAATAATCGACATCATTACATTACCTTCCTTCCTCCCGAAATTATTTTTAATTCTCTCTGTCCAGAGTGAATTAAAAATAATCCCGTTAAAACATTATATAAACTTATACATTTCACATATACATTTATACTTACACAACTATATACAAACCATATCCATTTGTAACCTGAATTCAAGTAACTCTCGATAAAGAGTGGCTACTACATTTGATTTGCCTTTCACATGCACTACCTTAAAATCGTAGTCTTGCAAAGAGCAAACTCCATCTTAAGAGTTTGTTATTAGTACCCTTAACATTACTCAGCCATTTTAATGGCGCATGATCCGTCTGCAAAACAAACTTCCTGCCCCACAGATATGGTCTCAGTTTTTGAATCGAGCCACACTATGGCGAGACATTCTTTCTCGATGGTAGAAAGACTACTTTCTCGACAACAGCTTTTTACTTAAAAACATTACAGGATGCTTTTCCCCATCCTTGTCAGCTTGACTTAAAACTGCTCCCAGACCTGTTTCTGATGCGTCGCAATTTAAGATAACTGGACGCCCAAAATCCGGAGCTTACAACACTGACTGTGATGTTATGGTCTGTTTTAACTTGTCCATTGACTCCTGACATTGTGGTGTCCACACTATGACATTTGGACATGCCTTCTTGGTTAAGCCTGTCAATGCTTCATCAAGCTTTACCTGACTCACACTCTTGTCAGCCTTCCTATTCCCTTCCCAGAAATGAAGCGATCCATTTCCTCCGTCATTAACTATTATACATACATCTACTGATCTTTCAACATAAGGTTTAAGCAAGTTAACATGCACCAGCTTTTCCAGTCCTGATTGTAATTCTTGTATCAAGTAGTTAACTCAAGTAGCACGCTTAACAACTGTCCATGGACCTGTCCATTTCAATTGAAGTTTGTTGACTCTTTCCGGGATCAAATATAGTAGTGTATCACCAACGTCGAAGGATCTCTCCCGGGCTGTTTGATCATACCCGGTCTTGTGTTTCTGCTGTGCTGCTCCAAGGTTGTCTTGAGCCATAACTCGTGCCAACTCCATCTACTCCCGTAGATTCTGTAGATACAGACTCACTGGAACTGGCTCTGCAACCGAGTAAGTCTCCCACTGCTCACTCACTAGATCAAAGCGGACCTCTCGCCTTCCTTCCAAGAGTAACTCGAAAGGGCTGTATCCTGTACTGCCTTGGTGAGTCTCTCTGCATGCAAACAGGAGTTGCTGTAGTTTCTCATCCCAATCGGCTGGATGTTGTTGAGTGTACGCCTTGATCATTCTTACTAAGGTCTTATTTAGGTTTTCCACAAGACCATTAGTTTGTGGATGGTATGCGGATGATGTCAGATGTTTAACTCCACACATCTCCAACAGTCTTTCCATCAGTCTTGACGTAAACTGGGTTCCCAAATCTGAAACCAGCTCTTTGGGATATCCTGTTCTTCCCCATATAGACAACAAGGCGTTTGCTACTGTGGTTGTATCAATATTAGTCAACGCCACTGCTTCTGGGTATCTTGTGGCATAGTCCATCAAAGTAAGGATATATCGACGTCCTCGGCTTGCCTTTAGTAAGGGTCCCAATATCGATCCCCACGATAAAATGGTTCTCCAATTAGTGGCATAGGAATTAAGGGAACCTTGGTCTTGTCTTTTCCTGTTCCGACACGCTGACATGTATCACACGATTGACAAAACTCTTTAATGTGCTGATACATATTGGGCCAAAAAAAATTTCTGGTGATGCGCTGTGTGGTGCCGAATTCCCATATGGCCACCTTGTGCTAGCGTGTGCCAAATTCATAAGTTGTTCCTATAAGCTTGGGGCACAACTATTTGTGTACAAGAACTAGTTCCTCTTGGAGACTTTACACACATGGTCTCTCCCTATACAACACTCGTCCTTTAACTACAAATCTCGAAGGATTTTCTTTTGATAAGACTTTCGTCTCATCCTGAGCCGCAGTAAATAAAGATCTCAGTGTTTCATCTGCCTTTTGCTCATTAGCAATATCCCCCTTCTCCTGCTCCTGTTTTAACTAACTCTATTATATTTGAACTTGTCTCAGGATTTTCTTCAGGGATAATATCAACTGGTAAACAAGAAACATCTTGCTGTTTAACTGGACCTTCAGTTAACTGATCATCTCTTGTTAAATACTTGATCTTCCTTACAATATCATTCCCCCATCAAACAATCAAAAGGAATGTCCTCATATATTGCAAAATCCCAAAATCCTTTCCAATTTTATATTGGATTGGCAAAGACACAACGTCGGACAACACTGCCCCTACTCCTTTTAGTCTAGCTGAGACACAGGTTTTCTGTATGCCTCTGGCACATGTTCAGAAGCGAATCACACAAACCTCGATCTGGTGTCCCTCCATCCTAATATTTCGTTTTGATCTACTTGGGTGGTTCAAGTAATCATCTCTATCTGTGTCCAACATAACAAAAAGGCATTGTTTTTCTGAGGGATTATGTATTTGCATTGGTTCCGCAGAACTCTTTCCTTTATTAGACTCAAGCCCCTTCTCAGAACTCTTTTCTAATATTGGAGTTATACATAAGGAAGATTTTTTCCTTACTATGTAGATAACAATGTGCTTTCATATGTCCGAACTTGCCGCATGAAAAACACATCCTCTTAGCCATATCAAAGCTTGGGCCGATTTCCACTACTGAGGGAGCCATCTCTGAGGTAATTTTTCTCCTCAGGCCTTCTGTAACGAGCTTACTCTGCTGCAGCATTTTTAGCTTCTTGATACTGTGGCCACACTTTGTATGGTTTCTTAAAAGAAGGTTTCTCCACTGGTTTGTAGCCTTCAGCCCTACAAACTCCCTCTCTCAATGTCACCATCTTATCCACCATAAGAGCTGCTTGACTGGGTGTCCCAGGCCCCCTTTCCTGAACCAACCATTTATACTCTGCGGAACATTTTGGTAAAATTGTTCCAGGATCATCAGATCCTTAAGTTGCTGAAAACTGGTAATTTGAGCACCTTTTAACCAACTATCAAAATACTGGCTTTGCTTTGATGCTAGCTGACAGAAACTTTCGATTTTCTCCTTTTCAAGGACCTGAACTTAACTCTGTAATGTTCTGGCGTCAACTGAAGCTTCTGTTGGACCTGTTGTTTAAACTTCTGGTAAACCTTGTGGTCCTGTTCTGCCATATCGCTATAAATCTCCAGCAACTGACCGCAGATCTGTGGCCGTAAATATGTCATCCATCTCTCCTCTTCAATTTCAAAATCATAACAACATCTTTCAAAAGAAACCAAAAATTTCTCCACACTATCCCCTTTTATATACTTCGGAATTTCCTCAGGAGTTGGTCTATAGAAACTTCTGCCTGCACCTCTTGAACTGGCCTGGCACGCTGAGAGGCATTCAACTTTTTTCTCTCTAACTCCAACCTGGCCATTTCTCTACGTTCCTCTCTCTCTTCTCTTTCTCTTTGCATCTCTCTCTCCTTTTCTTTCTCTTCTCTTTGCATCTCTAGTTTCATCACCTCAAGCCTAAACCGGTATTCTCCAGACATTTTACTTGACTCTGATTCTGAAATTTCAGAGTCTTCTCCTTCCTGCAGGACCTCAGGCTGCCCTGTTTCTTCCAAAGCCCTCGTTTGTCTCCGGGTGGTCATTTTGCCGAACTTTTACCTCAGAACTTTAAACTAAATTAATAAAGTTCCTACTACCACACGACTTTGGTCACTAAACTGAGAAATTAAACAAATTCTTCTGGTAGCCTTGCTTTCGCACTGGACCAGTTTTCTTATACGATCCCACCGCTCTGCCGCCAATATGTGACAACCCCTTGTTGACCGGCCTCAGACTGGACAATCTTTCTATATCCAAACTGCTGACCCTCAATGCAAAGGACCTTGAAGTTACCTCAGCCACTTCCGTCTTATGGCAGGGTAGACTATCTCCTTTATTAACCATTGAACTGCAGAGATTTATAATTTCTCAGTATCCACTTGACCACGCTGCCACCATTTATCTGTCCGACCACTGACCTTGAGGGCCACCACCAATAAAAGAATTAGGAGAGGTGTTTTTCTTTTAAGATGCAAACAATTTATTATGACACAAATGGGTACAAAATCTTGGTTGGTTTTATACTTCCTCAGAGGCACAAACTTATTCTGTTACACAAAACACAATGGGGATATATTATAGGGTTTCCACTAAACCTCTATAAACCCTGGACTTTTCCAACTTTAACTAGGTCTCTACACCCATAAAACTGGACTGCTCTCTTGCAGACCTTAAGACCAACTAAAATACTGAACTGTTCTCTTACAGTCCTTAGGACCAACTAACACAAAACAGAACTCCTCCCCCTCTCATGTGGCAGTTGGCTTCCAACCGCTCTTTATCAACTGTAAAATTCAAACCTTGAACATTCTAAAAGCCTCTAGCCCTGGTTGCCATGGCGACAGCTCTTCAAAGCTTCTGCCAAGCCTCCCTTCTGTTTCACCCACAGCAACAATCCATAGAATATTCCCCGAACTACACAAAACAACATACATTTAACATATGTCACCCAACATTTACACACAAATAATCGACATCATTACACTCTTCTACACTGCTCTGTATTCCAGGATTTGATCGCAGAATATCCACTTTAAACTGGATTATATAAATCCACTGCCAGATAATCTGGGACAAGAAGATAATCTGGGATCAGATCCTGGGATATAGGGACAGCATGGAAGGGGCCTAAGATTCCATAATTCTGTGAAAACTCTCTGAAGTGATGGGGAAAAGTGAGTCTAATATGCAGAACATCAACAATAACTAATTAAATTTGGTTGTTGGAGTAAACTCTGTACTTAAGTGCTGCCCCTATCCCAGCCCCAGAAGTAATTTATAGCCAACAGCTTGAACATGAATATAATTGGCATTCCCATCATCCAAAGCAACCTGAACATCAGACACAATCACAGGCTGACCTACAACAACTGCCGAGTTCAGGATGGGGTTCACTGCAGAGCACCATAACATAAAGCCTTTGCAACCCACAAGAGGATCCTAGCCTGTCTTTTTTAGATGGAATCAGAATAATACTGCAGCATTACTAAGTCATTAATCAACATGGTTTCTTTTTCTTTTTTCTTTTTCTTTTTACTTCATGGGATCAAAAGATAAACAATGAAGAGATTCTGGATCAGGCAGATATAGTGAAGAGTTTCATGAGGCAGAACTATAACATATCTATTTTTCCAGACTCCTCAACCCATCTTCTCCCTGACGTCCCAACATAACCATTTATAGACTAGACAGTAGAAGGGGAGGGGGGCAGCAGAGAAGCATCCACTTAAGTTCCCATAGGTGAAGGTACAATGAAGGGGCATTTTTGGGATGACCCAGAAGTCCTTCAGAACCATTGGAGAGTGACATACTTGCTGTGTATCTACTCTCCCTGGATACATAGGGAGATCGCTTTCTGTTTTCTCTGTGTTGGATCAGAAAGTGCAAATTAGGTGGGTTTGGGTTAGGTGCTGTAGATGAAAAGAAATAAAAGTATTATTTGTTCTACTTTCTTGGAATGCTTTTATGCTTTAGTAAGATTGACAGTTATAACTGGAAAAATGTTGCTCCAGCAGAGCTGAAAGCAACACATTGTCTAATAAATTTTAAGAAAGTTCAAAGCAGATTGTGTGGGCACAAGAACACACATACCGCCCCTGCCTAGTGTACTGAGATAAGATTTTTGACAGTGCTGGCATTCATACGTAATTTCATAATTTGGGCAAGAGGTAAGGGCTGAAACTTATACTAGTTTCCTGAGTGCCTATGTTTCCTGGTCAGTGTAGAAATCATAGAATCAAAAACCTAGAGAACACAAGGTCATTTGGTCCAGCCTTCCTGCCATGTCTTTTGCCTGCTCCATTTCCCTGCAGAAGTTTATACTGCCTGGGCTGCTGAAAACACTCATGTTGCTTTAGCTAGCAATCTTTAAGTCACATTCAGAAATCATTTGCCTAGGAATTATATATCACATCTCAAATCCTTTCATGTTATTGTGAAGAGCTACTACTGGGATATTGGATGCTGTAGGTGAGATGTTTGATGTACATTGATTTGGTTTTGTGCAAAGTCACTATTTTCTAACTCTTTTTGTACAAGGGGTTGGGGATATGTGAAAAATTCATTTTATATTCAAATGGATTTTCACACAATCAATACCTCTCAAACAAGAAATGAAAACAGATTCTATTAGTGGGCAAATATCTATACCGTTTCAGACATACAATACATTCTGGGAAAGGAGAAGACATGCATTTAATTCAATGTACTCTTATTTGGGGGGGGGGGACCCACACAGAACTATTTAATTTTTTTTTCTAAGGACCTAATCACATTAAGGCTGAGATTTGCCACCCATCATTGGGAATCCAGCGGGGCCTGGCAGTGGGAACCCATTGCCTCACATTGCCTGCCTTCCCCTTCACCTTATCCCATGGGGGGAAGCATCACTGCCAAGCTTCCCCTGGTTGTTTCATATGCAATGCAGGAAGGCTCCCAAATTGCGTCCTGTGTCACTTCCATTTCAATTGAGGCATGGAGCCCTGCCAGAAGTAGATGAAAATCATGAGATGGGAGCTGGTGGACTCTGTGCTTCAAGTGAAGTGGAAGTGTTGTAGGATGGGCAATGTTGCTCATCTGATGAGGTGATAAATGCACACAAGCATGTTTCAGTCAGTGCAAGCTCAATGTGTCCATAAATGAATCCAGTTGGAAAATGCACAATAACAAATACCGTATTTACTTGAATGGAATGCACAACTTTTTTGGCTTAATTGTTTAGTCAAAATGCAGGTGCACATTACATTTGATGGCACATTAGAATAGTGACTGTTCCCCTCCATCAGGCTCAGAGTACTGGATTCTTCAGCCTCTGCCTGACGGAGGAGTTGTGGCTTTCCAGTTGGCCTCATTCAGGCTCTGAAAGATGACAGCTAAAAAGCCATGTTCCTCAGCCAAGCCAGACTGAGCTTGACCGGGGGAGCCACTTCTCCTTGCCTCCCAGCTAAAAAGCAAAGGACAAGGAGCCTTTTTCTATAGCCTGCCATTGAGAGGTTAAGGAAAATGGACCCTCCCCATTCCCAGGTCTATTTTCTTTAGCCTCCTATTGCCTTCTTGGCTTTTCTTTGAGAACAAAGATTCCTTGGCCTCCTATTGAGAGGCTAAGGGAAAGGTACTCCCCCCCAATCCTTCCCAAGCCCTTCCCTCAAGGATAACTCTGGCAGAGAAGTAACTTCTGATGCTCAAAAAAGATGACTTTATAGTATATTGAAAGCCCTCCTAACATCCTAATATGGTATCTGTTTGTTGTTGTTGTTAGTATTATTTCTCTTTTGTCATATTGTCATAATGTTATAAAATGCCCTATGGCCATAATGTTGTTCTTATACTGGGGATATGATCTATCAGATAGTCTGGACCTAGGACTTTATAGATCCTAATGAACTCTCAGAATTGTGCCTGGAAACGTCTAACAAAGGTAAACACATCTTATTTGCTGTTAAAATGATGTTTTAAAATAGGGTTTGCTACTTACTGTGGGCACTAAGGTGGTATTGTACAACACATAAGTGTCATCTTTGCCATAAGTACCATCTCAAATAACATAAGCCTTGTCTGTAACTTTAAAGCGGTTTTGGTACTTTCCTTGCAGGAGTAAGGTCAGAGAGCGATGCTGCACACGTGTAGAGCCTAGAAAAGTGGGTTTCTGTGCCAAGAATCAGGCAGGCCCAAGCTCCGTGAATGTAACACTATGATTGGTGTTTCTAGCACAGGCAGTTATTTGCCAAAGTACACCCCGTGCCTAGCGTAAGATAACGTAGGCTCAGATTGGTCAAACAGTGCAAAGCATGAGGTTTGTTTACCTTAGTGCCAAATGGATGAGAACTGCGCATGAGCAGAGGGATTCTGGCCCCTCCGTTGCTGGCAAGGAGAAGCCAAATGTTGCAAACTGGGAACACAGGAGTCCCAGCCACTGATAGTTGCACTGTGGGAAAGACTACTATAGAAATATTCATTGTTCTAACTAATAGGAGGGGATTAAGATGTGATAATGAAGCAGAATTGAGGAGTTATGGAACTCCAAGTACCAAGTTAACCTTACCAAAGCTGCCCGAACGTGCGGATACTAGGATGAGGGAGAACACGTGACAACTGTGAAGTAGGGTGAAAAGCAAAAAGGTTTTATTACTGGCACCAGCTGGTGGGTTTTGCCAGCAGAACACAGCTGCAGGTAGGGGCAAAAGACCCCGATACATCTCATACAAAGACATTTATACCTCAATGGAGTCCATCCAGTTAAACCCACCCCTTCTTCATGGTTAAAACAATCATAATTGGCTGGTGATTACTGTTGTTACATGGCATTTCATTAATCCAATAAACACTGCACAAATCATTTACATCATTTCTCTGTCATCACTAAAAATGAGAACAATAGCCATCTATAAGGTATTCTTTTCTCACAGTGCGAGCTATCAATGCTGAGCCTCTCTCTGTTCTTTGACTTGCAACATTAGTTCCGGGCTTCCTGCCAGCAGAGAAGGTCGAACTCTTTGCCATGCGCACTGGTGTTTCCCATTTATATTAAGAATCCCATTAACTTTCATAGCTCAAGCTGCACTGTTTTCCACCCATCTAGCCTAAAGAATCTCTAATTGGGCACAGGGTGTATTAAAATGCATTTAATCAGGGTGTTAGTCTTCCATAGCATGTGCCTGTCTGATTCCAGACACCAAAACCCTCTTTTTCAGAGTTGACACGCAAGTAGCATCACTCTCTGACTGTACTTTTTATGCTCGGAAAAGTACCAAACCTGCTTCAATGCAAATGAAAATGTTATGTTTAATTGGATTAATGAAATGTTCTGTAACACCAGCCAATGATGTTTGTGAAATGATCATGAAGGAGGGGCGGGCTTTTGTGGATGCCGCCATGAAGGGTATATATGCTTTGTGTTAAGGATGACCGGGGCCGTTTGCCCCTTATCGCAGCTCGTTCTGTGGGCAACCCCACCAGCTGGTGTTAATCAATAAACCTTTGATTTCACGTTGAGCAGTGAAGTTGTTGCGTGGTTTCTCATCCCTGCGCCCGCACGTCCATGCCGCCGCAACACTTTTTTTGGAACAAATTACAATGATCACTTTTGCTACTGCACATTACATTCACCAGCAAATCCATTTTTTTTTGGTTTCAGGGTCATGAAAATTGGGGTTTGCATTAGATTAGATGGCACACTAGATTTGAATAAAAATGGTATATTTGTCCTGATTCACAAATCTGTACAGAACTAGCACAAAGTGGATTTCAAGATAATAAAAGAGAGCACATCTTGAAATAGCTTGACAGATCTAGTGATCTCTCAGATCCATTGATACTAATGTGCTAGATATTAGGAAGAATATAACTCTTTCAGCTCTAATTAACCCAGTGAAATATCAGTGCATACAATCATCTCCTGAAGGTATCAGATCCTGTTTGATACTGGAGGTTATCATCCCTGATTAGTATTTGGATGGGTCACTTCCAATGAATACCAAGTGCTGTAGGCTATATTTATGAGAATGGAACTGGGAAAACCACATCAGAGTATTCCTTGCCTTAAAAAAAATTCATCAATTAAATAATAATAAAGGGGGGGGTATGGAAATTATATATGTGTTTATGCCCAAGGCAGCAGGGCCCAGGCCTGCTGTGTGGCAGCCTTTAGGCCTGGGCATCCCCTCCCCCCTTTCTCCTTATCTATGGGCCCACTGTTAGGAATCAAGAGCTGTTAGGCTCAAAAATAACCCTCTCTGGGAGTGATTCCTCCAAAAATATAACGGAGTGCAGAATGCAGAAGTCCTAAACAACACAAACTTACATGCTGTGAGCACGGATGGGCTTCTATTCAATAGGATTGAACAGGATTGCAGATCCACAAGTCAAAATGGAGGCGGCCGCATGGCCAGCCTGAAAGAGGAAGTTAGTTTCTCTAAAGGGATTGCATTCCTGAGTGCACAAAGGGGTGGAACTTTAGGCTAGCCCCTTCTCAAAGCAAAACATTTTTCCCTTCCAGTTTCAGGGCAAACAAACAAACAAAAAAAACCCCTGTTACTTGTTCAACCCTATTTTCCCCCTAATTATTCTTCAATTTCACCCTTTATTTTTCAAGCATGGGTATGTGAAACTGAAAATGGAATCCATGGATTCATGCTATACTATATTCTAGATTAATTTCTGTTTCATATAAGGCTTCAATTTACAGATATTGTATAATGTGTGGTGGTGCTTTAGGAAGGGCCTTTTAGGAGAAAAGGTAGTGTCATTAAATCTGAAGATTATACTTGAGTTTGCTGCCTCAGATCTGTATGCCAAACCTTTGCTTTTCAGGTGATATTTGGAATGGCTGAGAGCAGAGGGGCAGTCAGGAGGCAGTGTCCAGAGAAACTGAGTCAGTTTTTCTCTAAAAATATCCTGGAGATGATCTAAGGATAAAATATTCCTCTGCGCTGTATGGGCATGTTTCAGAAGCACTCTCTCCTGACATTTCACCCACATCTGTGGCAGGCATCCTCTGAGGTTCTGAGGGCTGTTGGAAACTGGAAAATTGGGGTTTATATATCTGTGGAATGTCCAAGTCTAGGAAAAAGAACTCTTGTCTGTTTGAGGCAAGGGTGAATATTGCAATTGATCAACTGATTAGCATTGAATAGTCTGGCAGCTTCAACGCTTGGCTGCTTCCCTGCCAGGGGATCCTTTGTTGGATGGTGATTAGCTGGTACTGATCGGTTCTTGTCTGGAATTCCCCATTGAAAGCAAGCATTGAACAGGCAGTGCCAGCAAGGCCACTGCATGCAATGGCTGGCTTTTATCAACTGCCACATTATCCATCAAGGCTCACCTCCCCAAAGTGGTCGTATACCTAACAACACTGTCCCTATCACTTTTAAAAGTTTTCTCCCGAGGATCAGTGTGACAGCAAGCATGCCTTGGGCTGCATTTTAAGTTTGCTTCCTTGCCTTGCAGTTCCATAAGATCACATTCTAAGGCAATAGAAGTACTGACCTTGACGTTGTTCTTCCATTTAATACAGTTCCTCATGTGGTGGTGACCCCCTACCATAAAATCATTTTTGTTGCTTCTTCATAACTTGAATATTGCAACTGTTATGAATTATAACGTAAATTTCCAATATGCAGGATATATTTTTTTCATTGGACCAAATTTGGCACAAATTTGGCAAGACTTTGCTATTCAAACAGGCATTTGGCCTTTAATCTGCAGGCACCATCTCGCGGATAACGAAGGTCGTGCGACCTGTTCTCGTGTATAGGGTCGATGTATTGTTTTATGATTTTACTATGTTTATATATGCTGTTTTAATTCTGTTTTTAATGTTGTGAGTCGCCCTGAGCCGGATGGAAGTGGCAACGGATAAGTCCAAACAAACAAACAAATAAATAAATACTCAATACTCCAAATTTGAATTCTGGTAGGGTTGGGCGGATTGATTAGCGACAAAAGCACAGCAACCCAAACCAGGTTTATTTTATTATTATTGTTAATAACCTGTCTAGTGAGATTGGTTAATGTTAAGGGCCAGAACAATCTGTGGTCTGCAGACACAGACTTGTCTGCCAGAAGAATGGCACCAGATATCCACTTTCCACTTCATCAGTCACTTACCAAGAGAACAAAAAATTAGTTGGGGCCCCAAATGTCTTCGTGTGCATTGATGATTAGACTGTGGTACTTCTTAAGGGAGTTGAACAAAGGATTGGTAGATTACTGCAAGTGCCATGACTCAATACAACACTGTCAATAACCGTGGGTCAGCTCTTTCACAATCCACACTAGGAAACCACAACCACATATGGAAAACATATAAGTTCTATAGAATTGGTAATCAGGTGTATATAGTTTTTGAAATCCTGCACCCTCAGCAGCTGCCTGGCACAGCATAATACAGAAAGAGTTATTCATTGCAGAGTTGCTCCTGGAAACTCCTAGAAGTTTCCCCCGTGTCATTGCATGTGGTACATTCACCATCTCTTCGAAATTGGTTTTTCTCCTTTCACTCGTGTTTGCTTCACAGTTTTAAAATCCGATTACTTTTATATGTTCTAATTTTGTACTTCTGGATCTTCCTCTTTTCTTATCTGTTTTTTCTTTGTTGCAAAATGTGGCAGCAATACAGTTTACCTGAGGTTAGTCCACTACCTTACATACACCTGGTCCAGTTGTGTATATCACCTTAGGAGTGGTTTGTCACTAGGCTCCATCAGGTCTACACTGGCAGCATTAGCTGGTTGATGGCTCAGGGTTTACCTGACACCACTAATGTTTTCCGCATCCCAGGATCAGGTGGGGTTGGTCCCATCACCAGGGCCCATCCTATGGTGATCGGGAGCCCTTGAACCCCACATTTTTTTAACGGTTTGAAACAGATGTGGACCAGGATTTGCCAGTCCTGCCAAGAACAGTTGTTGACAGCATTTTTCGCTGCCTGCAAGATAGCAAGTTAATTTCCTTCCCCAAGACGGACAAATCCCATCGTGCACCATTATACTTGGATATGCAGATGGGTCGAGGCGGTTTTGACAATTTTTGATTCAGTTTGAAGATTGAACAACGATGACCCCCCCCCTCGTTTACGGGGCTGCGGGGTCTTGGGAGTGTGGAAATCTGCTAAAGTCTTTCAATCACCTAAGCCTATGACCAGGGGGTCCCAATAGCTGAAGCAAAGTTAGGGAACCCTCACACGAATCCATTTTCTGTGTGAGGCTCTATCGGGTGAGATCACCCGTCACCTCATCAGGGTTACACAGGTCAAGAAGGCTAATTTTTTAATCGGTTGGAATTTCCTGTTGGCTTTAATAGTGTATCCTGTGACGGCGGTAAATGATTTTAAGGATGCACCTCAGGTGGTATCGTAGGCTCCAGGCCCAGTGGTTCAGAGCATACTTGGTGGGCCACTGGTTCCTTGAACAGTGACCACCCTGTTATGGCACACCCAGGGGATTACCACCATCTGGCATTGCTCGAGTGGTTCCCCATTGTCGTGTGGTCTCCTCTGGACATGGAGCTCTGCCTATTCGGAGTGCAGCCTATGTGATAATCTCTCAATGTCCATGTTATCACACACTAACGTTAAGTCACCCTGGGTGATGAGTGCCTAAAGCACTTTCATCTTGTTGCCGCAAATTTACTCATCTCTGATCCTTTCACATTGTGGGTCTCGATAATACCCTGTGTGCACTATCTTGCATGCAGTTGGAGCGCTTCAGGATTCATATGGAGTGTCACCATGCTTCATCAGATTTAAACTGAGAGTGTTAGCTTAATGATTAAGGCTCAGGGCTTACCAGACATCACTAATGATTCCCCATCCACAAGATCATGTTGATTGGCCCGTCGTTGGGCCCCTATTCTGTGATGATCATGAACCCTCGACACACAATTTTGAAGATTTTAAAGCAAACTTGACCTAGAATTTGCTAGTCCTACCATAACACCTTTGTTTTCATGCTGCCACGTGACAGCAATTTGTCGCTGCCTTCCGAAGTAGTTTGGTAGTTGCTTCTTAATAATAACAAATCCCATTGTGCATTGTTAAATTCAGATATACAGATGGGTCTGATGGTTCGACAATTTGATTATTTTCCAAGACAGATCAGCGAGCTAAAAGGCAGCATTGTTAGGTTAGCTAGATGTAGTAATCCAAAATTGTGCCCTGTTTTAGCCCTAGCACAGTTTAAGTCATGCGTCCCAATTCTCCAGTAACTTTTTGGTCTTTAAAACGGGCCCCATTGACTAAATTTAACTCTGGGCGATAACAGAAAAGGTAGTGGAGTAAGTGGGCTGGGGCATCGTAAATTTGGTACCCTTTCATTCAATATTGTGGCAGCTTCCAGCTGCACAGTTGGACTTCGAATAAACATCATAAAAGGAATGGGTAGATGAAAATCCGTGTTTTTATGCGATACATTCGCTTGATAATCTAACCAGTTTTTTCTCGTTTCAGACATGTTGGTGAAGGTGCAGAGATGGAGGATCCCTACAGTTGTTTTTCACTGGGCTGAGTGATTGACGCTAGGACCTCCTTTGGATAGCACCTTGTTTTTACAATTTGTCAGTTCAATGGAAAGGGATACGTGCCCTTCATAGGGTGTTTTTTGATTCACTGGTTGCATTTGGGTGAGCCCCTCCTGCGTGTTGGTTCTCCATTGATGAGGCAATGATGTGGGCTTACTGCAAGGTAAGGCCCTGTTCCTTCAGGCAATAAGGGATTTGTTTAGGCTGTGGTGGTCATGGCCTCATCTCGTCTCGTTTGGTCAGCAATCATACCGCGCTGTATGTGGCTGTGTGGTGGTGATGTGCGACAAATGGAGAGAGCCTGTTAAACGAGTCAATGGTGGCAGGCATGGCCACGTGTTCGTCTCATTTGGTCGGCATTCATACCGCGCCTCGAGTGGCTGTGAAGCGTAATGTGCGACAAATGGAGAGAGCCAGAATGTTTTCACTGTCTGACACTGCAATAGTTAATCTTCACGAATTACAGTTAGGTGGTGTTGAGGGACTTGGTGGGGGATGGAGACTGAATAGACATTCGTCTCCAATCTGTGGCGTAAATAGTTTAGGGTAATCCATAGACCCCATATTCACTCATGCACTCTTCAAAGTTGTTTGGGCCAGTGCACAAATACACTCAGGCGGACGTCTGTTCAGGCTGAGGGGGATGCCATTGGTCCAGAAATTTTGAGAACCGGTTAAGTATTTCCAGAGAGGTTTTCTTGTGTTTTCCTTGAAAGGTTGCCCAGTTTTGTGTTGCTGGGGACTCAGGAGAGTTTCCCAGTGTTGCCGAGGGGTCGTTCGCTCGCGGACGATACCTCGGCTTAGCCACACCTTGTTCCCTGACACCTGAGTTTAGTGAGGTTAAACTTAAATCGGTAACTTTAAAATAAATAAAAGTTGCCCTAATTTAATGCAATTACTGTTGTCTGTCTCGTTATTTTGGGGGTTGGAAGGTAATCATCCTCCTCACATATACTTAGAACACATGTGAGTCAGACATGTTCTCCAATCTAGATTTTGGTGTAGAAATAGCAATGTTGAACTTGTCCTTTATCTCCCTTTTACTAAAGGTATGTAGTTTAAAATATTGCAATGTCATAATGCTAAAAAGAAAGACAGTGTGCATTTTTAAAATAAAAAAACAGCAACAGCAACAATTTAAAACAGAATTTAGCCCAGTGTGTCTTTACTCTTTAACTACAACCACCAGATATCTTAAAATAGGATTTTGGGTACCATATGCTGTTTTCATATATGATAATTGCCTCCTGGTTCATTTAAAAATAAAAGACTTAAGCCATTTTTATTTGGGGAATCTATAGCAATGACAGGCATCTCTTACTGATGTTTCAGACATATTACTTAGTAGGCTGTGCTACAGCTGTTGTAGAAAATGCCTTTCAAAGTCCTTCAGAAAGCCAATTTAAGTGTGACAGTTACTGTATAGAGATGCCAAAAACATAAACAACCCCTAAATGCTTATTTGTGTAGGCACAAAACATAAGTGGCATCTATCTTAAAAGAGTGCATGTCACCCATATAAATATTCATATGGCAGTGTATTTCTTATCCAGG
>JARBWK010001791.1:0-17357 GCA_030556195.1 Anolis apletophallus | reverse complement strand
TTGCATGTTTCGAACTGCTAGGTTGGCAGAAGCTGGGCTGACAGCAGAAGCTCACCACTCCCGGATTCAACCTGCGACCTTCCGGTCAACAAGCTCAGCAGCCCAGCGCTTTAACCCACTGAAATTGATACTCACATAGAATTGCTGTCCAAATTCAAATGTTAACACTAAATTGACTGTCTTAGACATTTGAGCCATCATATCTGCCTGCACAACCAGTGTTGACATTCCTCGTGACACCAGAGCAAGGCCATCGTTTGTGATACAAACCGGTCATGAGCAAGAATGTGCATCTGCAATAAGCCTATGTTTGAATACTTGAAGTGGGGAGAAAGATCTCCCGACAGTATCAAGAGGACTCCACTCTTCTTCAAAAAACTTTATTGAGCTTCCGGGAATAAAGTGCTATTTGAACAAGCCTTCAGAATCTAACACATTAGTCAAACACGATATTAGATGAAAGCGAACATTGGATTGACTTAGAGCAGTGTTTTTCAACCAAAATGTGCTGCTCAAAATGTGTTGAACGATTGTTACTTGTATTGTGGTTTATATTGTAACATGTATCAGTGAATTTATGTCACTTATATTGTGGTGGCCAGCACAGGGGTCACAGAGGCACTCCACATGTGTCTAGATATTTAAATATAATGTTTTGATATATGGTTCTTATGTGATTATTGACGAGGATTCCTGGTCTGTTGTTGTTGAGCCGAGATTTGAACCTTTGGCTCCAGAGCCATAGTCCAATGCTCAAAACCACTATATAACACTGGCTCTCTCCTGGGAGATCTAAACCAGTGTTTCTCAACCAGTGTGCCGTGGCATACTAGTGTGCCGTGAGCAATCAGGGTGTGCCGCTGAAAAGTCTCTGCCCCCTTCCTTCCCCCTCTTCCTGCCAAACTATTGCTGCTTGGGAGAGGAGGAGGAAGGCCAGGTGGCAGCGAAGAAAAGAAGGGACCGGAGCGCTGCCTCCTTCGGCCGTTCCCCAACCAGCCTCAATCCGCCATGACTCTCGCCCCTTGCTTGCTGAAGCGCGCGGAGGAGCCCTGCCCTGAAGCCCGTCCACCGCTCATGCTCCTCCTCTGTGGGAGAGCTGAAGCCAGGGGGAGGGGGGCATGATGCAGCCTGGCTCCGCCCCTTCCCCCGGCTTCAGCACTCCCAGCAGCTTCACCAGCCTTGAGGGGGCAGTGCCAAGCCAGCGGTGGCAGAGCCAGCACAATGCTGGCTTGGTACTGCCCTCTCAAGCTGGCGAACCTGTGGGAGAACTGAAGCCGGGGAGGGGCAGGGCATGGTGTGGCCTGGCTCCGCCCCTCCCGGCTTCAGCACTCCCACAGCTTTGCCAGCCTTGAGGGGGCAGTGCCAAGACAGCGGTGGCAGAGCCAGCATAATGCTGGCTTGGTATTGCCCCGTCAAAGCTGGCGAAGCTGGGGGAGAACTGAAGCCGGGGGGAGGGGGCCGGGCATGGGGCGGCCGGGCTCGCCCCCCCGCCTTCAGCACTGTCACAGCTTTTGCCAGCCTTGAGGGGGCAGTGCCAAGACAGCGGTGGCAGAGCCAGCACAATGCTGGCTTGGCACTGCCCCTCAAGGCTCGCGATGTTATGGGAGAACTGAAGCCGGGGAAGGGGTGGGGCATGGCGGGGCATGGCGTAGCCTGGCTCCTCCCTCCCCGCCTTGGCACTCCCCACAGGTCACCATCCCCAGCCGTTCTTTACTGTGTTAGAGTGTCATTTTGTGTCATTTTGGTTGGTGGTGTACTTGGATTTTTAATGTTAAAAGTGTGCCATGGCTCAAAAGGTTGGGAAACACTGTCTAAACCAGTGTTTCCCAACCTTTTTTTGAGCCGTGGCACACTTTTAACATTAAAAATCGGGGCACACCACCAACCAAAATGACACTCTAACACAGTAAAGAACGGGCTGGGGATGGTGACTCATTGGGAGTGCCGGCCGAGGAGGGAGGAGCCAGGCCACGCCATGCCCCGCCCCCTCCCCCGCTCAGTTCTCCCATAACTTCGCCAGCCCTGAGGGGGCAGTGCCAAGCCAGCATTGTGCTGGCTCTGCCACCGCTGGCTTGGCACTGCCCCCTCAAGGCTGGCAAAGCTGTGGGAGTGCTGAAGCCGGGGGGAGGGGGCGGAGCCAGGCTGCATCATGCCCCCTCCCGCCGGCTTCAGCTCTCCTACAGAGGAGGAGCATGAGCCGTGGACGGGCTTCAGTAGGCAGGGCTCCTCCGCGCGGCTTCAACAAGCAAGGGGCGAGAGTCATGGTGAGAGTCATGGCGGATTGGAGACTGGTTGGGGAAACGGCCGAAGGAGGCAGCGCCCCAGTCCTTTTTTTCTTTGCATACCTGGCCCTTCCTCCCCTCCTCTCCCAAGCAGCAGGAGTTTGGCAGGAAGAGGGGGGAAGGAAGGGGGGCAGAGAGCTTTTCTCGCGGCACACCTGATGATCGCTCACGGCACACTAATGTGCCACAGCACACTGGTTGAGAAACATTGATCTAAACCATTTACAATGATTACATTCTGAATGATTATAACAATGATAGCCAGGATGCACCTCCTCTGGTTTCAAGCTTGTCTTCCCCCGCTGGGGTTAATTCTCCGAAACTGGAGGATCTTCCTGGGTAGTCTTACTGGTGTTACTTCCCCTGCCTACAGGGCTGTTGAAGGCAAGCTCACGCTCTGAGAAAGACGAGTGCAAGCCAGGACTTCCTTCCCTTTTGAATTTGGATCAAAACAGTCTTCAGAAAAAGGAACGACTGCAGTCAAATCAGTACTGACACTGATCATCTTGGGGTTTTTTCTCAAATGTGAAGCCTGCCAGGTGTTTGCAGTCAAAACTGTTCATCTGTTTACAATCGTATACGGACCAATTCACTTTATGAGTATTGTAATGCAATGGGTTATAAATGGCTCCTTGCTCCACTCCCCTAGTATTAACCCAGTCGACAGAAATAGATATAGCCAAACTATTCCAAATTCATCTTCATCCACGTCTCATCAGACAGTCTGTTCTACTTGTTTGTTGTTGCTGGAGCCAGCAAGGTGATGTTATATCCCGCACTCCCTTCCACCCAACAGATCCCAAGTCTGTCAGAACTGGGTCAGCCCTCCCTTAAGATCTCTCTCCTGCAAAAAGAGGAACGGAGGAGGGTCAGGATAACAAAATGCCTCCTTGACCTGCTTCTCCTATCTCCCTCATGACCCGCATACCAAGGGCTGCCGAAAATTATTTGTGGATAGGAGATAACAGAAGAAGACGGTGGTCATCCCTCTCCTCCATTCCTTCCTCCCAGTAAAAACTACACTCCAAGAACACAATTTTGGCAAATTAGCCCCTAAAGAGAAAGACCTTCCATGCTTGAAAAGGAAAGGGAAATATAATTTACATTGCCATGTTTTTAAGTTCTATTATGAAATAACCGTTGCCCAGATGCATTTATCTGAAGAATGCATTTCCCTCCAAGAATATAAGGGTCCTCTTAAAAGAAATGATGATAAAAGCACATATCTTATGACTCACAAAAATACAAGTGTGATTGTATGCTACAATTTTGTTCTAACACAGTGGTTCCCAACCTGTCATCCGTGGACCGCCAGTGGTCCACAAGAACAAAAATATGTTCCGTGGCCTCACCATCTATCTATCTTCTATCTATCTATCTATCTATCTATGTATATAATAAAAGTCAGTGTTTGTGGCGGTGCGGAGAGCGGGAGGTGCAGAGGAATATGTGCCAGCTTTTCGATTGGCTGCCACTGTGGGATTATTTGGATAAAGGACTCTGATTGGCCAGCCTCAGAACTCCGACACTCTAAGACACCAGATTATCTGCATAAAGGACTCTGATTGGCCAGCCTCAGAAATCCAACATTCTACGGCCCCAGACAGAGGGGTTTGGTTGCCACAGAAATGGTATTTGCATAAAGGACTCCGATTGGCCATCCACATTCCAACATTCTAATTTATTTATTTATTTTATTTCTGGCATTTTACCTTGCTCTTATCAACAACACACCCCCCCCCCCCGGGGGGGCCCAGAGCGGCTTCCAAAAAGGCACAATTTGATGCCCACACAGTAAAACACAGTATAAAACCCCGACATTCAACAATAAAATACATTAAAATACAATTACATTAACATATCCTATGCATTTAAAACAGTGTTCCGTCCATAAGAAGTAATTGAGCCCTATTCAACAACTTTCCATTAAAATCCAGACTAAAATACTGCCTTGTGCTATTGTGCAAACGCCTGGTCCCATAGCCAGGCCTTTACTTCTTTCCTGAATGTCAGGAGAGATGGGATTGATCATATATTGTTAGGGAGTGCATTCCACAGACGGGGAGTCACCACCTAGAAGGCCCTCTCCCTCGTCCCCACCAACCGCATTTCGGAAGTTGGCGGGAGCGAGAGCAGGGCCTCCCCAGATGATCTTAACGTACGAGGTGGGACGTAGCAGCAGATGCGTTCAGACAAGTAATCTGGGCCAGAACCGTATAGAGCTTTAAAGGTCAAAACCAGCACTTTGAATTGAGCTCGGAATTGGACCGGCAGCCAGTGGAGCCGACACAACAGGGGGGTGGTATGCTCCCTGTATGTAGCTCCAGTTAGTAGTCTGGCTGCCGCCCGTTGGACTAGTTGTAATTTCGAACTGTCTTCAAAGGCAGCCCCCACGTAGAGTGCCTTACAGTAATCTGTTCGGGATGTGACCAGAGCGTGGACGGCCGTAGCCAGATCAGACTTCCCAAGGTGCAGGGCGCAGCTGGCGCACGAGTCTTAACTGTGCAAAAGCTCCCCTGGCCACCGCCGAGACCTGGGCTTCCAGGCTCAGCGATAAGTCCAGGATCACTCCTAAGCTGCGAACCTGCGTCTAAGGTGACGCAGAGGGAAAAGGAAAGGCCTCAGGCAGTCAGACACTGCGGCCCACAGCACTGACGGATCAGGACCAAACTTGGCAAACAGGGGCCCAATGGCCCACTTCACAAAGCGACCCTCACCCAATGACCACTACAGACCAAAATTAGCACACAGAGCCCCCTTGACCCACTCTACACCCTGGTGCTGTTTCAAGAAGGATGGACCACAGATGATGGGACTTGAAATACCTTCACTCACCTTCCGAGACCGCTGCAACCCTCATCCAAAAAAATGATCAAGGCCAAATGTGACACACAGAGCCCCGTGACCCACTCTACATCCTGGTGCTGTTTGGAGGGGGATGGACCATGGCCAATGGGACTTGCAGTACCTTCACTAAGCTCCTGAGACCACTGCACGCCACATAAACATCTAATAGGAACCAACCTAGGCCCACAATGCAATCCTCAAATAACCCGGGCCCCGCTGGGTCCCAAGCTAGTTGCCTCTAAACCACATGGCAATGAGAGCGACTGGTCTCACTAAACCCTCTTATAGTGCCGAGGCGATGGGGATTACAAGAGAGGTGAGGGTGACTGCCCACAAAAGATTATTACTACCACATCAGCTCTAGATTATTAAATACTAGCTTGGGGACCCGGCGGTGCCCGGGTCATTTGAGAAGTGCAGCAGGATGTAGAGTGGGTCATGGGGGCACTGTGTGGCAAGTTTGGTCTTGATCCATCATTCTTGGGAGTTGCAGTGGTATCATGAAAGTACTGAGGGTACTGGAAGTCCCATCATCTGTGGTCCAGCCTCCCCCAAATTGCAGTAGGATGTAGATTGGGTCATGGGGGCTCTGTGTGCTAAGTTTGGTCTGTATTGGTGAATGGATGAGGGTTGTATTGTTTTTAGGGAGTGAAGGTACTTCAAGTCCCATCATCCGTGGTCCGTTTCACACAAAACTGCACCAGGATGTAGAGTTGGTAATGAGGGCTCTGTGGGCCAGGTTTGGTGTTGATCAGTCATTGGATAATGTTTGCAGCAGTCTTGGAAAGTGAGGGAAGGTACTGCAAGTCCCATCATCCATGGTCTGCCCTCCTCCAAACTTCAGCAGGATCTAGAGTGGGTCACTGGGGCTCTGTGTGCCAAGTGCGGTCTTTATCGGTGTTTGTTGGGGGCCGCAGTGGTCTGTGGGAACAGAGAGGTGTGAAAGTACTACAAATACCATCATCCATTGTCAGTCCTCCCCTGAACCTCACCAGGATGTGAAGGTAGTCATGGGGGTTATGTGTGCCAAGTTTGGTCTCGATCAGTAATTGGATAAGGGTCGCAGTGGACTTGGGAAGTGAGTAGAGGTACTTCAAGTCCTATCATCCATGGCCTGCCCTCCTCCAAACTGCAGCAGGATGTAGAGTGGGTCATGAGGGCTTTGTGTGCCAGGTTTGGTGTTGATCAGTCATTGGATTAGGTTTGTAGCAGTCTTGGAAAGTAAGGGAAGGTACTGCAAGTCCCATCATCCACGTTCCCCCCTCCAAACTTCAGTAGGATGTAGAGTGGGTCACTGGGGCTCTGTGTGCCAAGTGTGGTCTTTATCGGTGTTTGTTGGGGGCCGCAGTGGTCTGTGGGAACAGAAAGGTGTGAAAGTACTACAAATCCCATCGTCCATTGTCAGTCCTCCCCCGAACCTTACCAGGACGTGAAGGTAGTCATGGGGGTTATGTGTGCCAAGTTTGGTCTCGATCAGTAATTGGGAAAGGGTCGCAGCGGACTTGGGAAGTGAGTAGAGTACTTCAAGTCCCATCATCCATGGTCTTCCCTCCTCCAAACTGCAGCAGGATGTAGAGTGGGTCATGGGGGCTGTGTGTGCCAAGTGTGGTCTGTATTGGTCCTTTTTGGTGGCCTCAGTCGTCTGTGGGAACCAACGTGTTGGAAAGTACTACAAATCCCATAATCCATGGGTCATGTCCCCGAACCACACCAGTACGTAAAGGGGGTTAGGGGTTATGTGTACCAAGTTTGGTGCAGGTCCATCACCCGCTGCTGGTCGCTGTGGCCTGTGAAAGTGGCTGCCACATATCCGCCCTTCCGCCCTCATTAGTGGGCCATCCTGCCCTAAACTCTCTTTTGGGGCCTGTAATGTTCTGGCCTGTTCTGCTGGTAATTGGCAACTTTAAAGGGCGGAATGGCAGGCAGCCATTTTGTAAAAGCTGAGGGGAGGAGAAAACAGGATTCCATTTTGTTTCACAGAGCCAAGTGGGGGAGGAATGTTGATGGTGCATTTTTCCCTCAGTGGGAAGAAATCCTGTTGTTTGAATGTAGAGGCCTGGATTCTGGGATGCTGGCTAATCTGTGGCTATCAATGCCCTCTGTCTGGTGCCTTAGAATTTTGGAGTGCCAAGGCTGGCCAATCAAAGGACTTTATGCAAATAGCTGGCACTTAGAATTTTGGAGTGCCAAGGCTGGCCAATCAAAGGACTTTATGCAAATAGCTGGCACTTAGAATTTTGGAGTGCCAAGGCTGGCCAATCAAAGGACTTTATGCAAATAGCTGGCACTTAGAATTTTGGAGTGGCGAGGCTGGCCAATCAAAGAACTTTATGCAAATAGCTGGCACTTAGAATTTTGGAGTGCCAAGGCTGGCCAATCAAAGAACTTTATGCAAATAACTGGCACTTAGAATTTTGGAGTGCCAAGGCTGGCCAATCAAAGGACTTTATGCAAATAGCTGGCACTTAGAATTTTGGAGTGCCAAGGCTGGCCAATCAAAGGACTTTATGCAAATAGCTGGCACTTAGAATTTTGGAGTGCCAAGGCTGGCCAATCAAAGGACTTTATGCAAATAGCTGGCACTTAGAATTTTGGAGTGGCGAGGCTGGCCAATCAAAGAACTTTATGCAAATAGCTGGCACTTAGAATTTTAGAGTGCCAAGGCTGGCCAATCAAAGGACTTTATGCAAATAGCTGCCACATATCGATGTGGCCTGTGAAAGTGCCTGCCACATATCCGCCCTTCCGCCCTCCCGCCCGCCCGCCCGCCCGCCCTCCGCACACATACATACAAACATTCCGCTTTATAAAGGTATACAGATGGTTTTCTGTGGGTGAGCAGATGGCGACTACTGGATGGCATAAGTTTTTTATTAGAAACTAGAGCTGATGTGGTCTATCTAATGCAATTTTCTGAATCAGCACCCCCAAATAACCAAACCAGATCTAAAGTTGACCAAAAACAGATTCCTTACCCTTTTGGTACTAATATTGGAGAGTGCTCTGTGGGCAAAGTGGTCCCTGTTCAAGTGGTCCCTGGTTAAAAAAAGGTTGGGAACCACTGCTCTAATAGAGCAGCAGTATGCACCATTACTACAAAATAACTGCTTAATATATCTATATATTCGTAACACGAATATTACCATTATTTCACATGTATTCTATCCTTCCCTCAAAATGAGACTGGTCTGCATCCAATCTTAGCCATACCTAGAAAAGCTCACTGACATCAATGGGTTTCAGTTGTGATTATCTCAAGTACAGGGGCGGTCTAAGGTAATTTTATATGATAAGCGAACATTATTTTGGCGCCCCCCCCCCCAACATTATTTTGGCGCCCCCCATGTTAAACAAATATACCATTATAATATTTATTTATTTATTTATTTATTATTCAGTTTTATATTCCGCTCCTCCCTGCAGGCTCGGGGCGGATCACAGTAGCAATAAAAACACACAGTAAAACATACAGTAAAATTCGATAAAACACGCAATACATAGCCAGTAGCCAACAGATCACAGATCTTAGATCTTAGTTCGGACGCTGATATGCATCTACATTCAGGCTAGCCAAACGCTAGTCTGAAGAGGGCAGTCTTACAGGCCCTTCGGAAAGGGCCGAGTTCGTGAATCGCCCGAGCGTGACTAGGCAACGAGTTCCAAGTCATGGGAGCCACAACTGAAAAGGCTCGCTGTCTTGTGCTGGACAGGTGGCAGGAGCGGGGTGATGGAATGACCAACAGGTTCTGCTCTTCCGGCGCAGTGATCTCGGGGAATATACGGGGTAAGGCGGTCCCTTAGGTACTCAGGCCCTAGACCGTGCAAGGCCTTAAAGGTTAACACCAACACCTTGAAGGCAATCCGGTACTCAATAGGCAGCCAGTGCAGTTGCCGCAGGATGGGCGTGATATGCTCTCTCACTGGTGCTCCCACCAGCAAGCGAGCAGCAGCATTCTGCACCAGCTTGAGTTTCCGGACTGTCGACAAGGGAAGGCCCACGTAGAGGGCGTTACAGTAGTCCACCCTCGAGATGACCGTCGCCTGGATCACCGTGGCCAGATCATCCCTGGACAGGTAGGGCGCCAGTCGCCTAGCCTGCCGGAGATGGTAAAACGCCGTTTTGCTGACCGTGGAGACCTGAGTCTCCATGGTCAGCAAAGGGTCCAATTGGACACCTTCACAATACCATTAGTAGTATTATATTGTATCGATGTATATACAATATATTATAATAATATAGTACATACTCATACTATATTATATCATAATTATATTATACTACATTACAATATAATTATATTATAATATATTGACATTACAATATAATATAACATTCTATTATATTATTATTATAAAATAATAAATAAAATTATTATTTATTTAAATAAAATTATCCTCTACTAAATATTTTCATTACTCCTATAAAACTCAAATAACCCAAAATAAAGTAAAATAAAATATTATATATTACTATTTGCCTGCGCAGTTGCGCCTGTCTCTCCTTGATGCTCCCGGCTGGCGCGCATGCGGGGACGTGGGCGGCTGTGGTAGGGTTCACACGTGATTGGGCCTGGCGAGGGAGTTCACCTCAGCGCGCCGCGGCTACTTCCGGTGGCGGCTGTCAGGAGGCAATACGTCGCCAATACCCCTTTGGCTCCACTCCCCTCTCCCTTTGTCTCCGCCCCCTTCCTGCCCAATTGGGTCACCGTATTCGGCAGCAGGGCAAATTGAGAGGGGAAGCACTCCCTGCCTGCCCGATAGGGAGTGCTTTGCTTACAGGCTTCTGCGCACAGGAGCTACTGGGCATGCGCGGAGGTTTTCGTGCATGCGCAGTTGCTCCTGCGCTCAAGTTTTGCTCCGGAGCAACTGCGCCTGCGCGAAAACCTCTGCGCATGCCCAGAAGAGGCGTCGGAGCGCACAAGGCCGGGGCCCAAAAGCAGGCAGCCACAGCGCTGCCTGAAGAACATCGGAAGGCCAGGATGCTGTCTGGCGCCGACCCCCTACAGCAGTGTTTCTCAACCTGGGGGTCGGGACTCCTATGGGAGTCGCGAGGGGGTGTCAGAGGGGTCGCCAAAGACCATCAGAAAACACATTATTATCTATTGGTCATGGGGGTTCTGTATGGGAAGTTTGGATCAATTCTATCGTCGGTGGAGTTCAGAATGCTCCTTGATTGTAGGTGAACTATAAATCCCAGCAACTACAATTCCCAAATTTCAAGCTCTATTTTCCCCAAACTCCACCAGTGTTCACCTTTGGGCATCTTGACTATTCATACCAAGTTTGGTCCAGATCCACCATTGTTTGAGTCCACAGTGCTCTCTGGATGTACATGGTGAACTACAACTCCAAAACTCAAGGTCAATGTCCACCAAACCCTACTAGTATTTTCTGTTGGTCATGGGAGTTCTGTGTGCCAAGATTGGTTCAATTCCATTATTGGTGGAATTCAGAAAGCTCTTTGGTCGTAGGTGAACTATAAATCCGAGCAATGACAATTCCCAAATATCAAGGTCTATTTGCCCCAATCTCTACCAGTGTTCACATTTGGGCATATTGAGTAGTTGTGCCAAGTCTGATCCAGATCTATCTTTGTTTGCGTCCACAGTGCTCTCTGGATGTAGGTGAACTGCAACTCCAAAACTCAAGGTCAATGCTCACCAAACCCTTCCAGTATTTTCTGTTGGTCATGGGAGTTCTGTGTGCCAAGTTTGGTTCAACTCCATTATTGGTGGAATTCAGAATGCTCTTTGATTGTAGGTGAACTCTACATCCCAGCAACTACACCTCCCAAATCACAAAATCACACACACACCCACAACGCCACCAGTATTCAAACTTGGGTGTATCAGGTATGAAAATGCACTCAATATTTTACATGATGATTCATAACAGTAGCAAAATTACAGTTATGAAATAGCAACGAAAATGATTTTATGGTTGGGGGTCACCACAACACGAGGAACTGTATTTTTTTAAAAAAAGATTTTATTGGTTAAAATGACATAACAAAACATGACATATAACAGGTCCATTCGTAGATACCCTCCTGGGGTGGGGTGGGAGGGGAAGGGAAAGGGGACATTGGGGATAGGAAAGGGGTCATCACATACATCCTACAGATACATTCCTAGACAAACTTAAAACATACTGGTTGACTTCACCCAAGAGTAGCAAAATTACGTATTCATGGTAGACTTTAACATGATACTCTAAACTTAAATCCAATAACCTGTTAAAGTAATATTCTTTTCTTTTTTAACATAATCAATCAGCGGGCCCCACGTTTCTTCGAATCTTTTTATCGGACCCTTTCTCAAGAGCAGGGTCAGTTTGTCCATTTCCGCCACATTCAATAATTTGTGCAGCACCTCCTCTGGGTCCGGTATTGTCCTTTCCCTCCAATACTTGGCGAGGGTAATCCTGGCAGCTGTCGCTATATAGATTAACAGTCTTTCTGTTCCTTTAGGCATCTCCTTTCCCTCTAAAATATTTAAAAGAAATAATTTGGGCTTATAAGCAATTTTTCTCTCTGTTATTACTTCCATTAATTTATGTATTTTTTTCCAATATTTTGAGATTTCTCCACACGACCACCATACATGATAAAAAGTACCCCTGTTTGTTAGACATTTCCAACACGCATCGTTACCGACCTTGTATATCTTATCTAACTGGGCAGGTGTCAGATACCACCTATACACCACTTTATATAGGTTCTCTCTCAGGGAGTTAGCACATGTGAAGTTTCGATTATTTTCCCACATTTTCTCCCAATTCTCCTGGCTTATAGTATAGCCTAAGTTCTTATGCCATTTTTCTCTATAGTCTATTGCCGGGCATTTTTCGTATAGGTTTTTAATGATGAGTTTATACAATTTACTAATTCTTTTCCCTTGTGACTGTAGGAGGGTTTTCCCCCATATCGTGGGGGTATCTTCCCATCCTATTTCCCTATCTTTATAGAATTTTGTTTTTAGCTGATTATATTGAAACCAGCCCAGCCCAAATTCCTCGAGATCCTTCTGGTTTCTTAAACTGTATTTGTGGTTCTCCATTATTACTAAATCTCTATATGTTATCACTCTCTCCCTTCCTGGTCTAGTTATGGATAGAGCCTCCGCCGGCGACGCCCATAACGGGATTTTTTTGCAAATAAGCTCTTTATATTTTATCCAGGTTTTCAGTAGTGGCGCTTTTATAATGTGGTTCCTAAATGTTTTATCTACACTTACTTTGTTGTAAAATAAATATGAATGCCAACCGCCCTTATTTTCCCAGCCTTCTAGATCTAAGAGATTCCTATCTTTAAGTTCGAGCCATGGGCGTATATTCTCCAGGCAGTTTGCCTCATAATAACTTATTAAATCAGGGAATCCACATCCTCCTAGCTGAGGAACTGTATTATGGGGTCGTGGCATTGGAAAGGTTGAGAAACACTGCCCTACAGGCAGGCGAATTCGCCCCTTCCCAGATGGCGCCCCATGCGGCCACTTCCTTGGCCTACCTGTAGGACCGCCCCTGCTCAAGTATCATTGGTTTCAGTACCAATTCTTTCTTACACATGCCTAAATCTAGTATCAAACCTATGTTTTTGATATGATCAAAATAGGATTTAAAAGATACATTTTAATATGCTATTTTCAGATATAAAACATACCCCTGGATAAAATGAAATGCAAGATGGGATTCCCAAGGAGCCGATAAACATTTAAGTTCTGAAATCCTAGGTCAGTGTTTCTCAACCTGGGGGTTGGGACCCCCAGGGGGGTCGCGAGAGGGTTTCAGAGGAGTTGCCAAAGACCATCAGAAAACATGTATTTCTGCTGGTCTTAGGAAGCCCTTTGGCAGAGAAGATTGAAGATCTCTCTGCTTGTCCTTCTCTTTCTTTTTGGAGACAGACTGTGAATTCTCCCACCTAAAGCTCTCCTCTGCGGTGATTGGCAGGCCTCCCAGCCAAGGGGAGGGCTGATTCTGAGACTCCGAGCAGGGATGGGAGAGCAGCCGTGCTTGGCGCATGGCAACATGATGCGCATGTGTGGGTGAGGGAGAGTGTGTGAGGTGGGATGGAGGCTCACGCCAGCTAGTCCCTTCAAGGCATGAGGGTTCTGTGTACGAAGTTTGACCCAATTCTATTACTGGTGGGGTGCAAGGGGCTGTTTGATTGTAGGTGAACTGTAAATCCCAGCAACTACAACTCCCAAATGTCAAGATCTATTTTCCCCAAACTCCACCAGTGTTCACATTTGGGTATATTGAGGATTAGTGTCAAGTGTGGCCCAGATCCCTCATCGTTGAGTCTATAGTGCTCTCAATGTAGGTGAACTACAACTCCCAAACTCAAGGTCAATGCCCACCAAACACTTCCAGTATTTGCTGTTGGTCATGGGAGTTTTTGTGCCAAGTTTGGTTCAATTCCATTGTTGGTGAGTTCAGAAAGCTCTTTGATTTTGGGTGAACTATAAATCCCAGCAACTTCCAAATGACAAAATCAACACCCCCCCCCCCCTTCAAAAATACAGTTATGAAGTAGCAATGAAACTAATGGTTAGGGGTCACCACAACATGAGGAACTGTATTAAGGGGCCGCAGCATTAGGAAGGTTGAGAAATACTGTCCTAGGTAAAGAACAGACATGGAAAAGGGGGATGGCAAAATTTCCTAAGAAACCAGACAAAGCAAGATGTTTTTTTTAATTCCATTTGCCCACAGTTATCTCCAAAGGCAGAAAAGTTTGTGAAAGCATTAGAAATGCTTATTATTTCGATGCAGCAAATAAGCGATCAATCTTCATCTCATCCCAGTGACCTCTTCCTCTCCTCTCCTGCTCCTCAACACTGAAGTCAAGATCCAAAGAGCCAAACATGTAGCTCCGTAAGCCCAAGAGAGCTTTGGATTCATGTTACTCACAATGCCACATCACACGTCCCTTTTGAAGCTGAGCTCCAAAGGCAGTCTGCGATGAGGTATGGGTGCTTGCTATTCAAAAAGTTTGAATGGGCACCTCTAAACTCTAGGGAAAATGTAAAACTGCACTTTGGACCCCTGAAACAAGTGGAGCTAAAAGAAATCCCCACAAAAACATTGAAAGGCCTCGGACTTGTCTAATATATTTTGTCACAGGGTTTTTTTTGGCAAGAATAAAAAGGGGAGAAGAATCACAGGTACTGCTTTCACCTCCTTTGGGGAAAAGAGTAACAAAAAAACACAATAGAAACGCTCACATACTTGGCATCAGAATCTTTGAATGCATTAAGAGGCATCGAGAACCCCTGAAAGGGGTCCAAAAAGTCTTTTCGCAGAGCTTGAGACTGCCAGCTAGAAATGAAGTCTTCTAGTCTATGGATATAGTGTAGGACTTGGGCAGGAGTGACTTGAGAGAGCTTTTACAATAACACACACCCCCAAAATATATCTATCTATCTATCTATTATATAAAGGGGATCCCGTCATGGAACGACTGTCCCAAACAGAGAAACCTTACAACGCAGAAACACCAAACTTGCCAACAGAAATAGGCCTCAAGCAAGGTAAGTTTGTAGCAAAGAAACTTTCCGCCCCAAAACCTAGAAGGCCCCCAAAACAACGAGTAGTAAAAACTACTTTTCCCATCATCCTCCGGGTCTGCCTAAGACTACAACTGCCTCTACATTCTGACTACTTGATTGGCTGCCAATAAGGGCGGTTTTGCATAACTCCTGTACTGGCCAGCCAATATGAACATTCCGACCCATAATAAACTGTCAGAGGAGGATAAGGCAAAGGGCTGAGGCACAAACACAAACACCCAATTCACTTCCCACAGAAAATTTACACCCCTACAAATCACAGACCACGCCCAAAATTGACAGTAAGGCTTCATTAACTTAATTTCCCTGACTAGGCCTTACTTAATGGAATGCTGTTTACGCTCTGAATTGACAGTAAGGCTTCATTAACTTGATTCTCCAGAAAATTTACACCCCTACAAATCACAGACCACGCCCAAAATTGACAGTAAGGCTTCATTAACTTAATTTCCCTGATTAGGCCTCACTTAATGGAATGCTGTTTACGCTCTGAATTGACAGTAAGGCTTCATTAACTTGATTCTCCGACTAGCCCTCAGCTCATTGCACATTGTGTATGGCCTGAATTGACAGTAAGGCTTCATTAACTTGCTGTTCCTGACTAGGCCTCAGCTCATGGGACATTGTGTATGGCCTGAATTTACCGTAACCTACCTTGGCACACAGAGCCCCTATGACCCATGCTACATTCTACTACAGTTTGGAGGAGGGTGGACCATGGATTATGGGACTTGAAGTACCTCCATGGATAATGGGATTTGTACTACTTCACAACCCATCATTCCCCACAGACCACTGTGTCCCAGAACCAAGACCGATAAAGACCAAACTTGGCACACAATGCCCCCCATGACCCACACTCCATCCGACTGCAGTTCAGAGGAGGACACACCATGGATAATGGGATTTCAAGTACCTCCACTCACTTCCAAAGTACCCCACCCACACAAGCATCAACCTTTACATCAACACAGCAGACGGAAAGAGACAAAAACATTGTATATCCACAAGCTATGCAGAATGCCAGCAACACCACACACCAACAACTCCCCAGGACTTCAACATCCCACCCACAGAACAACCCACAACAACACAGCCATGGCCCCAACAACACCATAACTAACAACAATTCCAACCCTTACATACTCAGACTTTCTCGCATCTCCTAACTAGGGCACAGCAATGTGTGCCGGGTACAGCTAGTTACATATAATAAAAGTCAGTGTTTGCGGGCGGTGGGTGGGTGGTGCGACCGAGCGAATATGTGCCAGTGTTTCGATTGGCTCCCACTGTGGAATAATTTGCATAAAGGACTCCCATTGGCCAGCCAACACGAACATTCCGACCAAGTGCCAGAGGGGGGTAAGGAAAATGGCCTGAGGCAGTCAGGCATGGTGGGAGTTCAAGTCCAAAACACTTTGCAGCCCCCAACAATGAGACAACAAAACCAAACTTGGCACACAGAACCCACAAAACCCACTTTACGTCTTGGTGCAGTTTGAGGGAGGATGGGCCATGGATTGGCCAGCATTCCAACATCCCAAATCTCAAAGGTGCCAGAGTTCATTACAAAAAGGCTTTCTTTACCTGATTTTACAAACTAGGCCTCAGCCTGAATTGACAGTAAGGCTTCCTCAACTTGATTTTCGAGACTAGGCCTCAGCCTGAATTGACATTAAGGCTTCCTCAACTTGATTCTCCTGACTAGGCCTCAGCCTGAATTGACAGTAGGCTTCCCTCAACTTGATTCTCCTGACTATAGGCCTCTCAGCCTGAATGGACAGTAAGGCTTCCTCAACTTGATTCTCCTGACTAGGCCTCCGCCTGAATTGATGGTAAGGCTTCCTCAACTTGATTCTCCTGACTAGGCCTCAGCCTGAATTGACAGTAAGGCTTCCTCAACTTGATTCTCCTGACTAGGCCTCAGCCTGAATTGATGGTAAGGCTTCCTCAACTTGATTCTCCTGACTAGGCCTCAGCCTGAATTGACAGTAAGGCTTCATCAACTTGATTCTCCTGACTAGGTCTCAGCCTGAATTGACAGTAAGGCTTCCTCAACTTGATTCTCCTGACTAGGCCTCAGCCTGAATTGCTGGTAAGGCTTCCTCAACTTGATTCTCCTGACTAGGCCTCAGCCTGTATTGACAGTAAGGCTTCCTCAACTTGATTCTCCTGACTAGGCCTCAGCCTGAATTGACAGTAAGGCTTCCTCAACTTGATTCTCCTGACTAGGCCTCGGCCTGAATTGACAGTAAGGCTTCCTCAACTTGATTCTCCTGACTAGGCCTCAGCCTGAATTGACAGTAAGGCTTCCTCAACTTGATTCTCCTGACTAGGCCTCAGCCTGAATTTAAAGCAGGTTTGGTACTTTTCCGAGCATAAAAAGTACAGTCAGAGAGTGATGCTACTTACGTGTTAACTCTGAAAAGTGGGTTTTGGTGCCAAGAAATCAGGCAGGCACTTGCAATGAAAGACTAACACTGTGATTTAATGCTTCTAATACACCCTGTGCCCAATTTCTGATAACATTAGGCTAGATGGGTGAAAGCAAGTACAGTATGAGCTATGGAAAAGTTAATGCGAATGGAAACACCACTGCGCATGGCAAAGAGTCGTCCTTCTCCGCTGCTGGCAGGGAGCCGGAAATAATGTTTCAAGT
>JARBWK010001790.1:0-17365 GCA_030556195.1 Anolis apletophallus | reverse complement strand
GCGGCGCCGCTTCCCCGCAGCCTTCCAGGTTTGGGAAGGGTTTTTCGCCCGGCACTCGCGTCTCGAGTGCCAGGTGAAGACCCTTCCCCAAACCTGAAGGCTCGTTTCGCCACTGCCGTGATGCCTTGGAAGGGAGGGGAGGCGCCGCGGGGACCCCCTCCTTCCAAGGCATCGGCGCCGGAGAGAGGGAAGAAGAGGGCGGTGCAGGGAGGAGAGTAGCTAGCTCTCTCCTCCCCTGCACTGCCCTTGTCCCTCTCTCGCTGGCGCCGATGCAAAACCGGTTTGCATCGGCACCGGCGAGAGGGAAAAAGAGGGCGGTGCAGGGAGGAGGAGCTGGCTCACTTCCTCCTCCCTGCCCCGCCTCCCTCGGGCCGCCATTTAAATTTTTTTTTAAAAAAATTTAAAATGGCAGTTGGGGGCATAGCGGGGGCCGTGTCCAACAGGCTGGGGGGCCGTGTACGGCCCCCGGGCCGCCTGTTGGATAGCCCTGAAATAGACAATAAGAAGAAATAAAGATGCAAGAAATTATTAAATTATTAAAATTTAAAAACTATATTAAAAACAATAAACAGTGCAAAATAGTACAAATTAAAAAATCAAACACCATCACAATGAGCTGGCCACATGTGCAGGGTGTGCAAGATACAATGATAAAAACACAGGATGAGATAGAAATAAAACATATTTGTAGGGGAGACATATAAATGGAGTGATGGAGGTAGTCCTTCATGCGGGTAGGAGGCAGTGCAATATGAGGACAACCCATTTTGGGGGGAGTGATAACTCTCCGAAGGCCCAACGGAAAAACCAAGTTTTGAGGTTCTTTTTGAAATTTTCTAAAGTGGGGGTTTGGCTAATCTCACTGGGCAGTGCATTACAGAGTTGAGGGGCCATAGAGGAGAAGGCTCCCTCCCTAGTTCCCATGAGCCAAGTCTGTGATAATGGAAGAGGCGAAAGAAGGACTTCCCCCGAGGAACGAAGGGAACGGGCAGGCTTGTGGAAGGAGATATGGTCACAAAGGTAGGCGGGTCCCAAACCGTTTAGGGTTTTATAGGTGATGACTTGAACCTTGAATTGGGACCGGAAAATAAACAGTAGCCAATGGAGCTCCTTAAACAGCCAGGGGTTGACCGCTCCTTTAATTCGCCCCGTTATTAATCTGGACCGACTGCAGTTTCCAGGCTGTTTTTCAAGGGTAGCCCCATGTAAAGTGCATTACAATAGGCCAGTCTAGAGGTAACTAAGGTGTGGACCACCATGGTCAAGTTATGAACAAGATTGGTTCTGTAGGTTTGTTCTTAAGTTGAATTTGTATGTCAGTGGGAACAGGTACATTTTTAAAGTGTAATTCCAGCCCGATCTATCTATCTATCATCTATCTATCTATCTATCTATCTATCTATCTATCTATCTAGTTTAACACTACATGGTATTTGTTTTGCTGTCTGTGCCCCTGTTCAGAAGCTTTCACCTCACTTTCCGTCCCTGATATAACTGGATGTCAAAAAAATTGGCTTGTTGTGGAAACAAGGATTGGTCAAAAAGCTTCAGTGGAGGCGCCTTTTCCCCATGATAACTCTTCTGGGAATGAATATCCCTTCTGAGGTGTAGATTTCTCTCAATTCCTGTTTGTTTCACCCCTGTTTATTATAACACACACACTTCCATACCTGATGGTTCAGGACCAGACATTCCCTTGAATGAACCTGCCCAGGCCTTGAGATCTTAAGGAGAGGCACTTCCCTTGGTTCCACCTTGTCATGCCCCAGCCTGACTCCAAACCAAATGATATCCATGTTAAATTGAAGGTACCAGCCAGGTCTGGGAAAAAGCCATTGCAGAGGCCTCCACGTCAGCCAGCGGTCAAGGCCAAACACAGCCTTCTTCCCAAACTGATAAGGAACGCTAGGAAGGCAAAGCCTCGCCTTCCCCCAGTCCCCCAGGTGCAGCCGCTAACGAGCTGACATATTTGCCTTCCTCGGGAGATTTGGGAAAGTCAGTCCAAAATTTCAAAAATCTTCAAGTTTGGAAGATGTTGATTTTGGTCCAAAATTTGGGCGTTTTCCTAACCCGGCGGGTCAGAAAAGTCCAAATTTTCAAAAATCTTCAAGTTTGGAAGATGTTGATTTTGGTCCAAAATTTGGGCGTTTTTCTAACCTGGCGGGTTAGAAATGTCAAAAGTTTAAAAAATCTTCAAGTTTGGAAGATGTTGATTTTGGTCCAAAATCTGGGCGTTTTCCTAACCTGTCAGTCAGAAAACTCAAAATTTTCAAAAATCTTCAAGTTTGGAAGATGTTGATTTTGGTCCAAAATTTGGGCGTTTTCCTAACCCGGCGGGTCAGAAAAGTCCAAATTTTCAAAAATCTTCAAGTTTGGAAGATGTTGATTTTGGTCCAAAATTTGGGCATTTTCCTAACCCGGCGGGTCAGAAAACTCAAAAATTTTAAACAATCTTCAAGTTTGGAAGAAGTTGACTTTGCTCCAAAATTTGGGCATTTTCCTAATCTGGCGGGTCAGAAAAGTCCAAATTTTCCAAAAATATTCAGGTTTGGAAGAAAATGAGTTTGGTCCAACATTTGGGCGTCTTCCTCACCCGGCAGGTCAGAAAAATCCAAATTTTGAAGAATCATGAAGTTTGGAAGATGTTGATTTTGGTCCAAAATTTGGGCATTTTCCTAACCCGGCGGGTCAGAAAACTCAAAATTTTCAAAAATCTTCAAGTTTGGAAGATGTTGATTTTGGTCCAAAATCTGGGCGTTTTTTTAACCTGGCGGGTCAGAAAACTCAAAATTTTCAAAAAACCTTCATGTTTGGAAGATGTTGATTTTGGTCCAAAATCTGGGCATTTTCCTAACCCGGCGGGTCAGAAAAGTCCAAATTTTCAAAAATCTTCAGGTTTGGAAGAAGTTGAGTTTGCTCCAAAATTTGGGCATTTTCCTAACCCGGCAAGTCAGAAAACACAAAATTTTCAAGAATCACGAAGTTTGGAAGATGTTGATTTTGGTCCAAACTTTGCAGATTTTCCTAACCCGGCGGGTCAGAAAACAAAATTTTCAAAAATCTTCAAGTTTGGAAGATGTTGATTTTGGTCCAAAATTTGGGTGTTTTCCTAACCCGGCGGGTCAGAAAAGTCCAAATTTTCAAAAATCTTCAAGTTTGGAAGATGTTGATTTTGGGCCAAAATTTGGGCGTTTTCCTAACCCGGCGGGTCAAAACAGTCCAAAATTTCAAAAATCTTCTGGTTTGGAAGATGTTGATTTTGGTCCAAAATTTGCAGATTTTTCTAACCCGGCGGGTCAGAACAATCCAAATTTTCAAAAATCCTTCAAGTTTGGAAGATGTTGATTTTGGTCCAAAAACTGGGTGTTTTCCTAACCCGGCGGGTCAGAAAACTCAAAATTTTCAAAAATCTTCCAGTTTGGAAGATGTTGATTTTGGGCCAAAATTTGGCCGTTTTCCTTACCGGCGGGTCAGAAAAGTCCAAAATTTCAAAAAAAAATTCAAGTGTGGAAGATGTTGATTTTGGTCCAAAATTTGCGGATTTTCCTAACCCGGAGGGTCAGAAAACTCAAAACTTTCAAAAATCTTCAAGTTTGGAAGATGCTTATTTTGGTCCAAAATGTGAGCGTTTTCCTAATCTTCAAGTTTGGGAGAAGTTGAGTTTGGTCCAAAATGTGCGGATTTTCCTAACCCGGCGGGTCAGAAATGTCCAAATTTTCAAAAATCAGCATCATCCAAACTTGAAGATTTTTGAAAATTTTGAGTTTTCTGACCCGCCGGGTTAGGAAAATCTGCAAATTTTGGACCAAAATCAACATCTTCCAAACTTGAAGATTTTTGATATTTTGGACTGTTCTGACCCGCCGAGTTAGGAAAACGCTCAAATTTTGGACCAAAATAAACATCTTCCAAACTGGACGATTTTTGAAAATTTTGAGTTTTCTGACCCGCCGGGTTTGGCCAAAATTTTGGGCCAAAATCAACATCTTCCAAACTAGAAGATTTTTGTAATTTTGGACTGTTCTGATCCACCGGGTTAGGAAAACGCTCAAATTTTGGACCAAAATCAGCATCATCTAAACCTGAAGATTTTTGAAAATTTTGAGTTTTCTGACCCGCCGGGTTAGGAAAATCCGCAAATTTTGGACCAAAATCAACATCTTCCAAACTTGAAGAGTTTTTATATTTTGGACTGTTCTGACCCGCCGAGTTAGGAAAAGCTCAAATTTTGGTCCAAAATCAGCATCATCCAAACCTGAAGATTTTTGAAAATTTTGAGTTTTCTGACCCGCCGGGTAAGGAAAATCCGCAAATTTTCCACCAAAATCGACATCTTCCAAACTTGAAGATTTTTCATATTTTGGACTTTTCTGACCCGCCGGGTTAGGAAAACTCGCAAATTTTGGACCAAAATCAGCATCTTCCAAACTTGAAGATAATTGAAAATTTTGAGTTTTCTGACCCTCCGGGTTAGGAAAATGCTCAAATTTTGGACCAAAATCAGCATCATCCAAACCTGAAGATTTTTGAAAATTTTGAGATTTCTGACCGGCCAAGTTAGGAAAACGCTCAAATTATGGAACAAAATCAGCATCTTCCAATCTTGAAGATTTTTGAAAATTTTGAGTTTTCTGACCTGCCGGGTTAGGAAAATTCGCAAATTTTGGACCAAAATCAACACCTTCCAAATTTGAAGATTTTTGAAAACTTTGAGTTTTCTTACCCGCCGGGTAAGGAAAATCCACAAATTTTGGACCAAAATCAACATCTTCCAAACTTGAAGATTTTTGACATTTTGGACTTTTCTGACCCGCCGGGTTAGGAAAACGCTCAAATTTTGGACCAAAATCAGCATCATCCAAACTTGAAGATTTTTGAAAATTTTGAGTTTTCTGACCGGCCGGGTTTGGAAAATCCGCAAATTTTGGACCAAAATCAACATCTTCCAAACTTGAAGATTATTGACATTTTGGACTTTTCTGACCCGCCGGGTTAGGAAAATGCTCAAATATTGGACCAAAATCAGCATCATCCAAACTTGAAGATTTTTGAAAATTTTGAGTTTTCTGACCCGCCGTTCAATGCCATGACCGTCAAGATCCCTGTTTAAGATCGGTGCGAGCGTTCCTAAGAGCAGTGAGGAATCAATTCCGGGACCCGTTGGAGCGAGTGAAAGCGAAGGAGGCGCTAAGATGCTTATCTCAGGGGTCTAAATCCATGACTGAGTACTCCGAGGAATTCATGAGCTTGGCGACAAAGATGGTCTGAGGAGAGAGATTGTGGAGTGGTGCCTTCATCGAGATGACCCGGGAAACATCGATGGCTGGATCCAGTTGGCTGGCAATGTGGAGGGCATCCTGGCCCAGGTGCAGAGGCGCAGATCGATGACGGTGGGGAGGTTCCGTGGAGAGCCCAGGAGGAGTCTGACGGATGGTCGAGGAGGACGAGGAGAGCCCAGGCGAGGTGGTGCCAGTGACGGAAGGCCGAGTGGTGTGAGGAGGCCCATGATGGGGAGAGGGCTTTGTTTCATTTGTCAAAAGCCGGGACATTTAGCAGCCCAATGTTGGCAAAAGAGACTACCAGAAACAAAACGTTCAGTGGTGGCTGGAGGGGCGCTGGGCGACAAGTTGGAACAACCCTCTATGGGGGTGAGTGAGGGATTTTGAAGTATTCAATGCCCTATAGAAATATTGAAGGATACGGGATATGAAAAACAGCAAGCATTTATAGATTGTGGATGTTCCGAAAATATTATGACCCCCAGTTTAGTAGAAAAGTTAGAATGTGGCACTCAGGTTATGCCGGCTCCAGTGCATTTTGCCCAGTTAGATGGGATGTTTGTGGAGGGTGGTCCGTTCCCTTTAAGTACCAAGGGGTTAAAAGTCAAAGTGGGACCTTGGAAAGGGGAAGTAGATTTTGTGGTGGCCCCAATAAGTGAGCATAAAGTGGTCTTGGGTATGCCGTGGTTGGGGGAGGCTAATCCGCTAATTGATTGGAAGTCTGGGTTGGTTAAGTGTCGGGAGGCTCCTATGGGAAAGGAGGATAATGGGAATAAAGAGGTTGATTTGCAGAATCGATTAAGGGGGGTTCCAAAAGAATATTGGGATTATGCTGATGTGTTCAACCCTGTGCTAGCTAAAGGTCTTCCCCCTATTAGGAATGTTCAATGTAGAGTGGAGATAAAAGAAGGGGCGTTACTACCCAAACCAAAAATGTATCCCATGTCTTCCAGGGAAAAGATAGCTTTAAGGGAGCAGGTGGATGAGTATTTGAAAAAGGGGTTTATTGAACGATCCAAGTCACCTATTGCTGCCCCCGCTCTGTTTAGGGAAAAGAAGGATGGGAAATTGCGATTATGTATTGATTATAGGGGGTTGAATGCAATAAGTACCACCAATTGTTACCCCTTGCCATTAATTAAAGATTTGTTAGGACAACTTGGAGGAGGGCAGTATTTCACCAAGTTGGATTTGATAGACGCGTTCCATATGGTGCGGGTGAGAGAGAGTGACAAGTGGAAGACTGCGTTCTCTTGTCCTCTCGGGTTGTTCCAATGGACCGTCATGCCTTTCGGTTTGGCCGGCGCTCCTGGCATATTTATGCAATTAATTAATGAGGTTTTGCACCCCCTATTATATAGGGGTGTGTATGTGTATTTAGATGATATTGTGATCATGACTGAAACGAAGGAAGAGCATGTTAGATTAGTGCGGGATGTGTTGGAGCGGTTAAGGCGAGCAAGGTTGTATGCTAAATTGAGCAAATGCGAGTTTGGAAAGACCCAGATTGATTTTTTGGGATACCGCATCAATAGAGAGGGAGTTGCCATGGATCCGGCGAAGGTGGAGGATGTAATTAGTTGGGAGACTCCGCAGACTAGAAGGCAGCTGCAAGCATTTTTGGGTTTGGCCAATTTTTACCGGACCTTTATCCCAGACTTTGCAGAGATCACCCTTCCTTTAACGGAGTTGTTAAAAACTAAAGGGAAGGGGGAATCTAAGAAGGTGAAGTCTCCGGGGGCTAGGTTGATGTGGACAGAAAAGTGCCAGTCAGCATTTGCCAGGTTGAAGGAAGCTTTTACCACTGAACCGTTGTTAGTGCATCCGGATTTGGAGAACCCTTCGTGGTGCAGTGCGATCGTCTGCTTGGGCTACGGAGGGGCGTTGTTGCAGCATGACGCCCAGGGCAGACTGAGGCCGTGCGCTTATTTTTCAAAGAAATTTAGTGAACAGGAAAGGAATTGGCCCGTGTGGGAAAAAGAGGCGTATGCGGTACGCTGCGCTTTGCAGATGTGGAGGCATTTTTGGAGGGGGCTGTTCATCCGTTTGAGGTGTTAACAGATCATAGAAATTTACAGTACTTGAGGAATCCTCAGAAGCTGTCTCCTAAGCTGGTGAGGTGGGCTCAGTTTTTCTCCAGGTTTAATTTTACTTTCAAGTACATAGGAGGAAAGCAGAATGTGGTAGCGGATGCTCTGTCTAGGTATCCTGCTATGGGGCCCAATCCTCCTCCTAGTTTGGAGGATGTATTTACTAGAACGCAGTGGGGTTTGGAGGTGCAAACCCGGTCGCAAGTTAAGGAGGTGAAGAAGGAGGAAGAGGTGAGGGTGAAGGAGTGGTCGTCCGCATTGCAGGCTTTTTATGCGAAGGATGAATGGTTGCGAAGCCATGAGGAGGAATGCCAGAATGTAAACGGGATATGGTTTTTCAAGACCAGGCTTTATGTACCCCAGGGAGTAAGGAAGAGAGTGTTGGAATTGGGGCATGACCATAAGACTGCTGGGCATTGGGGCTTGGCTAAGACTCTTTTAGCATTGCATAGTCGGTACTGGTGGCCTGGGATGAGGGGAGATGTGAGGAATTATGTACAGAGTTGTGATGCGTGTGCAAGAGGTAAGGCCCCTACTGCTAGCCCCCAGGGGTTGATACAAACAGTTGCTACTCCAACCAGGCCTTGGACACATGTAAGTACAGATTTTGTTGGAGAGTTGCTTGTCAGTCGAGGGTATAGGTACATCTGGACTGTATTGGATTTGTTTTCAAAGCAAGCACATTTTATTCCTCTGACACGATTGCCTTCGGCGGAGAGGTTGGCCAAATTATATATTCAGCATGTTTATCGGTTGCATGGTTGTCCGGAGCAAGTGCTCAGTGACCAGGGAGTTCAGTTTACGGCTCGATTTTGGGAAGCGTTTTTAGATGTTTTAGGGGCGGATCGGAGTTTGACATCTGCATATCACCCTTGCTGTAATGGCGGCGTGGAACGTGCGCAAAAGTCATTAGGCAGTTATTTAAGGATTTATACGAATAGGCAGCAGAATGACTGGGCAGATTTGCTGCCTTATGCTGAGATGGCGTACAACAGTTCTGTGCATTCGTCTACCGGGAGGACGCCGTTTTCGATTGTGTATGGACAGGAAGTGTTGCCTTTGCCACATTTGCCTGGACGCGAGGGAGAGCTGGAATCAGAGGAATGGAGTGTTAGGGAACAAATGGAATGGAAGGAAGTAGTGGAGGCTTTAAGGAAGTCCCAGGGGAAGTATAAAAAGTATGGAGATAGAAAGAGACAGGAGAATGATGATTACCAGGAAGGTGACTTGGTGTGGCTATCCACGCAAAATATAAAATTGAATCTGCCCTCCAAAAAGTTAGGTCCGAAATATCTGGGGCCTTTTCGGGTGGCTCAGAGGGTGAATAAAGTATCCTATCGATTGATCTTGCCGAAGGGTATGGGCAAGATCCACCCCACGTTTCATTGCAGCCTTTTAAAAAAAATATGTACATCCAGTAATGCCCAAGGATTGAGTGTATTCTGTTTTTTGCAGGGGGAGGAGGACGAGATGGAGGAGACCCTTATGTCAGAACTCGAGGTTCTTAGCCTGAGTGAGGCTAAGGGAACTCTGAGTTTGACATGAGTGACAGCCCTGCAGTCTGTGGGGAGTTCCCGCGGATGACGTAATCGCCCGGGAGGGTGCCGAGTCATGGGAAGTGACGTGGCTCTGTGGGACATTATGCTGAGTCAGCGGAAGATGATGCGAGGCTGACCTGATATGACTTTGGGGACACTATGGGCATCACTGGGTGTCGCTGAGTCATGGGGAAATGATGAAACCCTGACCGGACATTGCGGGCGACGGGAAGGAGGGGCTGTTTGTATATAAGGTGGGGCGGGGTGAAGTGAAAGTGCTTTTGCTTTAGAAGTACTGAACCTCTAATACAGCCCGGTGGATTGACCAGAAGACTCTGCGTGATTCTTGGGTGCGTTGGAGTGACCTTACAGGGAGAAAGAGGCCCAGTGATGGGAAACGCTCCTTCAGGTAACCCTTCCAAATCCTCTTCAGAATCTATCTCTGCAGGTGCAGGCCCTAATGCTAATGGAACCCCCGGTGCTGTTCCTGGCGCCCAGGCACAAACGAGAAGTGCTGTGCTACACTATCCCCCCCCTCAGGGCCCATCCGAGGCCTCCCTCGAGGCTTGGGTTTGTCAGGGTACTTGCGGTGAAACCGAGCAACAATGTCCGGGGCGTAAACATCTCGAGCCGGCGTCCAGGAACGCTCTTCCGGCCCAAAGCCTTTCCAGTCAATCAAATACTGCAGCTTCCGGTATCTGATGCGCGCATCCAGGATGTCCTGTACCTCAAACTCCTCCTCCTAGCAAATCCTGAAGCGCTGTGAGCTTCCGAAGCCAACCTTCTGCCGCCGGCACTTCCCCAGACGGGTCTACCGGAGGGTAGAACTGAGGATGGTGTCCATAGTTAGCAAAGAAAGGAGTCTCTTTGATGGATTCCTGCGTCGCATTGTTGTAGGCAAACTCCGCCAAAGACAGCAAGGACGGCCAGTTGTTTTGCTGATAGTTGACATAGCACCGTAGATACTGTTCCAAGGTGGCGTTAACCCTTTCGGTTTGCCCGTCGGACTGGGGGTGATGAGCCGTGGACATCCGCACATCAATCCCCAGCAACTTCTGGACAGCCTTCCAGAACTGGGAAGTGAATTGGGTGCAGCGGTCCATCACCAAACTCTGTGGAAGTCCATGCAACCGAAACACATGTTGCACAAACATATCAGCAGTCTCTTTGGCTGTAGGCACCCCCACACAGGGAATGAAGTGTCCCATCTTGGTAAAACAGTCCACCACGACCAGGATCGTGGTGAAACCCTTGGACTTGGGCAGGTCGGTGATGAAATCGGCCGAAATCATCTTCCAGGGAGCGGAAGGGGTCGGAAGCGGCTGGAGCAAACCGGCCGGCTCGCCCCCCTGGTTCTTGGCCCGCTGGCACACAGGGCAAGAGCCCACATAGTCCTCCACATCCCTCCGCACTTTAAGCCACCAAAAATCCCGTAACACCAACTGGAGGGTCTTGAACAGCCCAAAATGACCTGCGGCCCGGCTATCGTGGCAAAGTTTGAGAATGTCCTCCCTCTCGGGCCCAGGGGTCCGCTTTAAGCAAACGCGCCTCGGAAAGCCCTTCTCCGCCACGAACATACTCCAGCCTCCGGGACAGAGCATCAGCTTGCTTGGTCTGCTTGGGGGTCACATAGTGGATGCGGAAATTAAATCGCTCAAAGAACAGGGACCATCTCTGTTGCCTCTGGTTCAATTTGCGCTGGGTCTTCAAGTGCTCCAAATTCCGGTGGTCGGTGTGAACTTCCACCGGGAATTTGGCCCCTTCAAGCAGATGTCTCCAAACTTCAAAGGCTACCTTGATGGCCAGGAGCTCCTTCTCCCAAATGGTATAGTTCTTTTCCGGAGCTGTCAGCTGCCGGGAGTAGTAGGCACAGGGCAACAAGTCCGTCCCCTGCGGCTGTAGCAGGATCGCTCCCACTGCTATATCCGAAGCGTCAGCCTGCACGATGAAAGGGGTGCGGGGGTTGGGATGCTGCAGAAGCGGCTGGGTGGTGAACAGCTGCTTTAACTTGAAACCCCCACGTCCGCCTCCGGTGTCCACCGGAACGGCACCTTTCCCCGCAGGCACTGGGTGATAGGATCAGCCCACTTGGCAAAGTCAGGAATGAACTTTCGGTAGTAGTTGGCAAAGCCCAGGAATCTTTGAATGTCTTTCCTACTGGCTGGAGCCGTCCAGTCAGCCACAGCTTGGACCTTGGTGTCATCCATGGCAATGCCCGTAGGTGAGATACGGTAGCCCAGAAAGTCCACCTCACGCAGATCAAAAGCACATTTCTCCTGCTTGGCATAGAGCCCGTGGGCTCTCAGTCTCTGGAGCACTTCCTTGACATGGAGGTCATGGGTCGCCTGATCCGGAGAAAAAATCAGCAGGTCGTCAAGATAGACTGCCAGATAACGATCCAACAGGTCTCGGAAAATGTCATTCATGAAATGTTGGAAACAGGCTGGGGCGTTGCACAAACCGAATCCCATCACCAGGTATTCGAAACTTCCCCACTTGGTCTGGAACGCCGTCTTCCATTCGTCGCCCTGACGAATCCGCACCAGATTGTAAGCACCCCTCAAATCCAGTTTAGTGAACACCTTGGCTCCCCGCATCCACTCCAATAGCTCGGGGATCAGGGGTAGGGGATAGCGGTTCCGAATCGTGATCTTGTTGAGCTCCCGATAGTCATTACAGAGCCGAAGTTCCCCCGATTTCTTCTTGACAAAAAGAATGGGTGCCCGGCCGGGGACTGAGAAGGCCGAATGAAGCCCTTCCGCTGATTCTCATCCAGGAACGCTCGGAGAGCCTGTTGCTCTGGTTCCGAGAGAGGGTAGAGTCTCCCCCGCGGGATAGGGGCTCCAGGTTCCAATTCAATGGCACAATCATAGGGCCGGTGCGGAGGCAAGCGTTCCGCCTCCTTCTCGCTGAAGACATCCCAAAAACCGGCATACTTTTTGGGCAACGTGGCAACGTTTTCCACCTCCTGAGCCTGGCAAGCCCGGGCCGTCATGCAGTGGCTCTGGCAATGGTCGGAAGAAAAAACTAACTGTCTCTTGGCCCAGGAGATCTGTGGATCATGGAGTGAGAGCCACACAATGCCCAGGACGATAGAGAAATCCGGTAACTTGGTCAAAAGAAAGGAAATGTCCTCTTTATGGGAACTGGTCCACATCTTGGTAGGGGCTGTATGGTGGGTCACAGCCCCAGTTTTCAGAGTTCTCCCATCAATAGTCTGCACACCCTTTGGCTCTTGGAGTTCAAGAAATTGTAATCTGGCAGACTCTGCATCGATAAAGTTGTTGGTAGCCCCTGAGTCGATCATGGCATGGACCATCATCGGCCCCTTCTCTGGTGACCACAGGCTGACCATCACTAAAAACAATTGTCCAGTCTTGGGTTCAGGGGGAAGATGAGCGACGTCGGCCGAGTGAGCGAACCCTCTTACACCCGGCCGGGCCCTTCCCCCGTCGCCTGGATTGCTTCTTCGGCTTCTGGGGCCCCTCCAAGGGCGGCTGAGGCCCGAGGAGTCTTTCCACGCAGCTTCTGGGGGCATTCCCTAGAAAGGTGTCCAGCTCCTCCACAATACCAACACAGGTTGAGGCGTTGACGGCGTGCCTTTTTCCGCCGGGTCTACTTTGGGCCGCACAGTCCCAAGCTGCATGGGCTCCGGCTCGTCCAAAGGTTGAGCAGCCGGGGCAAACTGTCGGGGCAGGAATTGGCCGGCCCCCGACTCCTTCCTCGCCACTGGCTTCTCCACCGCACCTTTATCCCAACGCCTCCGGGTCTGCAAACCCGCTTCCACTCGAAGACTCAAGGTGATTGCCGCCTCCAGGTCTGCGGGGCGGCCGTGTCCTCTCAACATCTCTTGTTGCATCTCCGACGACAACCCTTTGATGTATTGGTAATGCAGGGCCGAGGGGTTCCAATCCACCTGGGCAGCCAGCACACGGAAACGGGAAATATACTGGGACAAGGACATGTCCCTCATTGACAGCCGGTCCAAATCTCGCTCGGCTAACTCCGCATTCACTGGTGCTCCCCAAGTCGCCTTGATAGCGTCCATAAAGGCTCTCAACGTGGCCACCTGGGGGGATCTGGCCCGGAGCAATGTAGTCGCCCACGCTGCTGCCGTTCCTTCCAACAGATTATAGACAAAGCCCACCTGGGCCCGATCGTTGGCAAACTCATTGGGCCACAGCTCCAGGTACATGTCCACTTGGCCGAGAAAAACACCTCGACTTGAGCCGGATTGCCTCCGAATCGTGCAGGCACGGACACCCCGGGGTGCCGCCCGGCCCTGGTACGCAGCTCCCCCAGTTCTTGCTGCATCTCGGCCACTTGGGCATCCGACGGCCGAGTCATGGCGGCCACGTTCGTTGGGCGCTTCTTGCGGCGTCCGTGATGAGAGTAAGGGGTTCTTGGAGTGCTTCGGCCAACTGTCACGATGCACGGACTTGACCGGCCCCTTAATCACACACACAGAGACGGACTGAAGGCTAACTACTTTATTGAATATAGAAACAGTTCAAAAGGAATATTGTCCATAAAAATAGCAAAAGCAATCCAAAGGCTGTAAGCAATCAATTGTCCAAAAGCAGCTTGATGAATAATCCAAAAGGCTTAGCAAAGCTCCGCACAGCAATGCGGATTCAGGAACAAACAAGGTTCAAAATACAAAGCAAGACTTGGTGGCCACTTGCCATCTTAGATCCGTGGACCCACTTCGCTACACGTCTACTCAGAAGAGACGTGGCGAAGCACTGGGGATTCGTTCTCACGGATCCTATCCAAAATCAACATCTTCCAAACTTGAAGATTTTGAAAATTTGGACTTTTCTGACCTGCCGGGTTAGGAAAACGCCCAAATTTTGGACCAAAATCAACATCTTCCAAACTTGAAGATTTTTTGAAAATTTTGAATTTTGGACCAAAATTAACATCTTCCAAACTTGAAGATGTTTGTAAATTTATCTGACCCGCCGGGTTTGGCCCAAATTTTTGGACCAAAATCAACATCTTCCAAACTTGAAGATTTTTGTAAATTTGGACTTTTCTGACCCGCCGGGTTAGGAAAACGCCCAGATTTTGGACCAAAATCAACATCTTCCAAACTTGAAGGTTTTTTGAAAATTTTGAATTTTCTGACCCGCCGGGTTTGGAAAATTCCCAGATTTTGGACCAAAATCAACATCTTCCAAACTTGAAGATTTTTGTGAATTTGGAATTTTTTGACCCGCCGGGTTAGGAAAACACCCAGATTTTGGACCAAAATCAACATCTTCCAAAATTGATGGTTTTTTTAAAGTTTTGATTTTTCTGACCCGCCGGGTTTGACCAAAATTTTGGCCCAAAATCAACATCTTCCAAACTTGAAGATTCTTGTAAATTGGGACTTTTCTGACTCGCCGGGTTAGGAAAACACCCAGATTTTGGACCAAAATCAACATCTTCCAAAATTGATGGTTTTTTTAAAGTTTTGATTTTTCTGACCCGCCGGGTTTGGCCAAAAATTTTGGCCCAAAATCAACATCTTCCAAACTTGAAGATTCTTGTAAATTAGGACTTTTCTGACCTGCCAGGTTAAAAAAATGCCCAGTTTTTGGACCAAAATCAACATCTTCCAAACATGAAGGTTTTTTGAAAATTTTGAATTTTCTGACCCGCCGGGTTTGGCCAAAATTTTGGCCCAAAATCAACATCTTCCAAACTTGAAGATTTTTGTAAATTTGGACTTTTCTGACCTGCCGGGTTAGGAAAACGCCCAGATTTTGGACCAAAATCAACATCTTCCAAACTTGAAGGTTTTTTTTTGAAAATTTTGAGTTTTCTGACCCGCCAAACTTGAAGATTTTTTGACTTTTCTGACCAAAAACGCCCAAATTTTTTTTCTGACCCGACCAAAATCAACATCTTCCAAACTTGAAGATTTTGTAAATTTTGACTTTTCTGACCCGCCGGGTTAGGAAAACGCCCAGATTTTGGACCAAAATCAACATCTTCCAAACATGAAGGTTTTTTGAAAATTTTGAGTTTTTTGACCCGCCGGGTTTGCAACATCTTCCAAACTTTTTTGGACCAAAATCAACATCTTTTTTGAAAAACTTGAAGATTTTTGTAAAATTGAAGATTTTTTTGACCCGCCCGGGTTTTGGAAAAATTTGGACCAAAATCAACATCTTCCAAACTTGAAGATTTTTGTGAATTTGGACTTTTCTGACCCGCCGGGTTAGGAAAATGCCCAGATTTTGGACCAAAATCAACATCTTCCAAACTTGAAGATTTTTGAAAATTTGGACTTTTCTGACCCGCCAAGTTAGGGTTTGGCCCAAAAAATTGGACCAAAATCAACATCTTCCAAACTTGAAGATTTTTTGTAAAATTTGACTTTTTGTGACCTTTCTGACCTGGGGTTAGGAAAACACCCAGATTTTGGACCAAAATCAACATCTTCCAAACTTGAAGATTTTTTGAAAATTTTGAATTTTCTGACCCGCCGGGTTTGGCCAAAATTTTGGACCAAAATCAACATCTTCCAAACTTGAAGATTTTTGTAAATTTGGACTTTTCTGACCCGCCGGGTTAGGAAACGCCCAGATTTTGGACCAAAATCAACATCTTCCAAACTTGAAGATTTTTGAAAATTTTGACTTTTCTGACCCGCCGGGTTTGGCCAAAATTTGGCCCAAAATCAACATCTTCCAAACTTGAAGATTTTTGTAAATTTGGACTTTTCTGACCCGCCGGGTTAGGAAAACGCCCAGATTTTGGACCAAAATCAACATCTTCCAAACTTGAAGATTTTTTTTGAAAATTTTGAATTTTCTGACCCGCCGGGTTTGGCCAAAATTTTGGCCCAAAATCAACATCTTCCAAACTTGAAGATTTTTTGTAAATTTGGACTTTCTGACCCTGACCCGGGTTTAGGAAACTTCCAAATTTTGGACCAAAAAATCAACATTTCCAAAAATTGAAGATTTTTGAAAATTTTGAACCCGCCTGACCCGCCAAATTTTGGCCCAAAATTTTGGACCAAAATTTTCTGAACATCTTCCAAAACTTGAAGATTTTGAAAATTTTGAATTTTCTGACCCGCCGGGTTTGGCTGACCTTCAAAACTTGTTTTTGTAAATTTGGAAAACCCGCCAAAAAACGCCCAAATTTTGGACCAAAATCATCAACTTCCAAACTGGAAGATTTTTGAAAATTTTGAATTTTGTGACCTGCCGGGTTTGGCCCAAATTTTGGACCAAAATCAACATCTTCCAAACTTGAAGATGTTTGTAAATTTGGACTTTTCTGACCTGCCGGGTTAGGAAAACGCCCAAATTTTGGACCAAAATCAACATCTTCCAAACTTGAAGATTTTTGAAAATTTTGAATTTTCTGACCCGCCGGGTTTGGCCAAAATTTTGGCCCAAAATCAACATCTTCCAAACTTGAAGATTTTTTAAAATTTGGACTTTTCTGACCCCTGCCGGGTCAGGAAAACGGCCAAATTTTGGACCAAATTCAACATTTTCCAAACTTGAAGATGTTTGTAAATTTTGAATTTTGTGACCCGCCGGGTTTTGTCCCAAATTTTGGACCAAAATCAACATCTTCCAAACTTGAAGATGTTTGTAAATTTGGACTTTTCTGACCTGCCGGGTTTGGCCCGAATTTTGGACCAAAATCAACATCTTCCAAACTTGAAGATTTTTTTTTGAAAATTGAATTTTTCTGACCCTCGGGTTTGGCCCAAATTTTGGACCAAAATCAACATCTTCCAAACTTGAAGATTTTTGAAAATTTTGACTTTTCTGACCCGCCGGGTTAGGAAAACGCCCAAATTTTGGACCAAATTCAACATTTTCCAAAATTGAAGGATTTTGAAAATTTGGACTTTGAATTTTTTGACCCGCCGAAAATTGGCCCAAATTTTGGACAAAAAATCAACATCTTCCAAACTTTTTGAAGATGTTTGACCTGCCGGGTTTGGAAAAATTTTTGGACCCAAAAATTTTGGACCAAAATCAACATCTTCCAAACTTGAAGAATTTAGTAAATTCGGACTTTTCTGACCTGTCGGTTTAGGAAAACACCCAAATTTTGGACCAAAATCAACATCTTCCAAACTTGAAGATTTTTGTAAATTTGGACTTTTCTGACCCGCCAGGTTAAAAAAACGCCCAGATTTTGGACCAAAATCAACATCTTCCAAACTTGAAGGTTTTTTGAAAATTTTGAATTTTCTGACCTGCCGGGTTTGGCCAAAATTTTGGCCCAAAATCAACATCTTCCAAACTTGAAGATTATTGTAAATTTGGACTTTTCGACCCCGCCGGGTTAGGAAACGCCCCAAATTTTGGACCAAAATCAACATCTTCCAAACTCGAAGATTTTTGAAAATTTTGAGTTTTCTGACCCGCCGGGTTTGGCCAAAATTTTGGCCCAAAATCAACATCTTCCAAACTTGAAGATTTTGTGTGAATTT
>JARBWK010001789.1:0-17371 GCA_030556195.1 Anolis apletophallus | reverse complement strand
AACTAGAGTTGCCGTGATCTTTAATGTGTTTCCCGTCTCTGGTGTAGGCTGATGCAAATCCTGAATCCAGGTTATTTGAAGGGGGACATCTCCTATAGAAAGTGCTGGTTTTGACCTTTAAAGCTCTATACGGTTCTGGCCCAGCTTACTTGTCCGAACGCATCAGCTGCTACATCCCACCTCGTAATCTAAGATCATCCGGGGAGGCCCTGCTCTCGCTCCCGCCTACTTCTCAAATGTGGCTGGTGGGGACGAGGGATAGGGCCTTCTGAGTCCCCCTCCTGGTCCAAACAAGGATCCATGAGCGTGGGTAAGGAGGCTAAAAAATGTTGACTCGAGATTCGAGTGGAGTCCGGGCCGGACCTTTATAGGTTCTGGCCGCCATGATCCAAGAGGCGTTGACTACGCCGAAGAGCTCCCACGGGAACGGGCGAGTAGCTTTCCTTTAGCACCTTATCGGCGCTCCTTTGGTATGTAAGTTTGGAAGTGTGAACATCTGTGCTTGGAACATCAGAGCTTTGAGGAGGATCTGGCGTTCCATGGTGACAAGAGTTCTTATTGTCCCGGAAAGCAATAGGGTCGTGACTCTCTGGAGCCATTTGGGGATCACTCAAAGGTTGTGGCCTAAAACCTGTTGTTAAATCGGATTGAATCCTTGACTATAACATGGCGTCGGTCTGGTTTGTTGCGGGAAACCGGGCTGAGGCGTGACACTTACAGAGCCTCATGGATGAGGAGAGTTTTGAGGGCTTCCCTGGGGAGGATGGGAGTCAGAGTGAAGGAATTCTTCAGATGAAGAGCTGGATTGGGCCAGGGTGAGGGAGGTCAGAGTTTCCAGCATGCATGGAGGTGGAGCATGTTGGTAACTCACCTCCGCCGCCTGCTGGAAACACAGCAGATGTGGAGGCGAGCCAGCTGGCATGGAGGTGGAGTTACCAGCCGGTGGTGGTATTGACCTACAAAACCGTATACTGTTCTGGCCCAGTTTACCTGTCCGAATGTATTCTCCCCTACAAACCATCAAGGCTGTTAAGATCTTTCTGGAGGGGCCTTGTTCTCGATCCCACCACATTACGCACCGCCTGGTGGGGATGAGAGACAGGGCCTTTTCTGTGGTGGCCCCTCGGCTGTGGAACTCCCTCCCAACTGAGATTAGATCTGCCCCCTCACTCCTGACCTTCAGGAAGTTAGTGAAATCCTGGCTTTGGAAAAGAAGCATTCTCGGAATAATGGCTAAGACTAATAATAGACTAAAGTCGTTGATTATGTATGTATGTACCGAATCTGGACATGTTTTTATCTTGGCGACTTGGCTTATATGTATTTCAATCTACTTGTATTTTAACCTTTTATTGTTCATAAATAAAAGTCGCCTTCGGGCTGAGAGAGGCGGTATAAAAGCGGGGTAAAATCCTGAAATAAATAAATAAATAAATAAAAATTTGCCCATATTTTAAATGTATTGAGAAATGTTCTTCTTTATGAACTAAAAATACCTGAAGAGCATTTGTCCTGTAAATGTTTCTCATTATCAGTGGAAATGCCAGTTCTTTGGAACTACCCTTGAAGGGACACCATTATCTCGCCATTTTGTTCGGACAGGCCTTTATTCTGACAAATTACTACTTCTGGTTGTAGCCACTGCATGGCTATTATTAAGTCTCTCTTCCATTTTTAACTTGATGTTGTTTTTTTAAATATTGGTTTTTAATATTAATGTCATTGATTTCCTTTTTAAAAATTGCTTTGATGGTGTATTTGCATGTTTTTCATGTTAGCTGCCTTGGGATCCTCACTGTGGAAGGCCAGGGCATAAATTTAAATGAATAAACAAACAAACAAATTGTCTCTGAAATATTGATTGTTATTGCATATCAGCTGTCACATACTATATGTCATTTAGTGTCATATTTTACCAGCTGTTGCATGCCAGCTTTTGAATGCTATCAAACACTAACTGTAACTACAAAAATGTTAAATTTTAGAACAGCATAATAGCCATTAGCTTGTGCTATTCAAATAAATCGCAATTTGTTTTGGTGTCCCAGATTTCATTGGGGCCCCCGATCCATTTTTGGGAGCCTCCCAAAATTGGGGGAACAGAAATCTGTTTTTGATCTGGGAAGCTGTCACAATGCACGGACTTGGCCGGCCCCTTAATCACACACACAGAGACGGTATTCAGCTAAATACTTTATTGAAGAATAAAAACAGTAGAAAAGGTAATTGTCCAAAATGCAAAAGCAATCAAAGTAATAAGTATTGTCCAAAAGCAACTTGGCATGAAAGTTTCCAAGACTTGGCAAGGCTCTGCTTAGCAAAAGCGAATCAGGAACAAAACAAGGTACAAGATCCAAGGCTCCCTTGGCAGGCCACTAGCCCAAACTTAGCTCCGTGGTCTAGCCATAAGCTAACACGTCTGCATAGGATAGGCGTGGCCGGTATTGAGGATCCGTTCCCACGGATCCTCTATAATCTTCATGGCGAGGACCCCGACGCTCTAGGCTTCTCCTTCTCCAATCTGTGGTGCGGGACCTCGGTCTGTCTAGGCTATGAAACCAACCCCTCCTGCTAGACTCGATGTTCCGTCTCCTATCAAAGGTTCGGCCTTGCCTCCCAGCACCTGGGTCTCTATCTCCGTGAGAGTCAAACTCCTATCTACTTCCCAGCTATCCTCCTCCAGGTCTTCATGCATTCTTTCTTGAGATCCTCCCCCCCCCCCCGGCCGTTCATACGCTTCACTATCACCGCTTTCAGTTTGCACCTGGCTTTCCATATCCTCGTAAGGATCAGGCCAGCCTTCATCCCAGGCTAGGCTCTCTGTGGGAGAAGAAGGCCCAGCTATGGCAAAATCTCCTTCTTCCAGCCCCTCTAAATCCTCTTCAGAATCTATCTCAGCTGCTGCTGGCTCTAATGCAAGTGGGACCCCTGGCGCTGTCCCATGCCCCCCAGGCACGAACGAGAACTGGGTTGCTACAGAAGCTGAAAGATTTGTTTTCTATCCGGCCCATTATAGGGGGTGGCTCCCCAGGCTCCCCTTCCCGTCATTTTAGCCTTTATTTGTCCTTATATCCTTCATCAATTATTTATTTAAATCTTTTATATCCCAATCTTTTCTACAGTGATCCAAGCGACGGTCATCTCGAGGCTGGACTACTGTAACGCCCTCTACGTCGGCCTTCCCTTGTCGACAATCCAGAAACTCAAGCTAGTGCAGAATGCTGCTGCCCGCTTGCTGGTGGGAGCACCAGTGAGAGGGCACATTACTCCCATCTTATGGCAACTGCACTGGCTTCCTATTGAGTACCGAATTGCCTTCAAGGTGCTGGTTTTAACCTTTAAGGCCTTACACGGTCTAGGGCCTGTGTACCTGAGGGACCGCCTTACTCTGTACGTTCCCCCGAGATCGCTACGCTCAGAGGAGCAGAACTTGTTAGTCATTCCATCGATCCGCTCCTGCCATTTGTCCACAACTAAGCAGCGAGCCTTCTCTGCTGTGGCCCCTGCGCTATGGGATTCACTTCCGGACGACACCTGTGCGATTTCGGAGCTCGTCCCTTTCAGAAGGGCGTACAAGACCGCCCTTTTTAGACTTGCTTTTAGTTAAATCAGAAATGTACTGGCATGTTTATGTCTATGAGTTTTAAGGAATTGGTAATCCTTGTTATTTTATCATCGTTATACTCTGATGTTTTTATTGTATGCTGTGATCCGCCCCGAGCCTGCAGGGAGGAGCGGGATATAAAACCGAATAAATAAATAAATAAATAAATAAATAAATAAATAAATAAATAAATAAATACCTCTGTAGAGGGACTCAGACCGGCTAACAGAAAAGATTCAATGCCAAAATACCATTTAAAAACATCGTGCAAACAATAAAATGTTAAAATACAAGTAGATTAAAATAAATATAAGCCAAGTCGCCAAGATAAAAACATGTCCAGATTCGGTTCCCATACTTAATCGATAACTTTAGTCTATTATTGGTCTCAGCCATTATTCTGGGAATGCTTCTTTCCAGATCCAGGATGTCAATAGCTTCCTGAAGGTTAGAAGTGAGGGGGCAGATCTGATCTCAGTTGAGAAGGAGTTCCACAGCCAAGGGGCCACCACAGAAAAGGCCCTGTAAGAACATAAGAACATAAGAAGAGCCATGCTGAATCGGACCTCAGCCCATCTAGTCCAGCATTCTGTATCACACAGTGGCCCACCAGTTGTACACGGGGATCTCGAGCAGAAGGGAGGGAAAAACCCTGACCTGCTCCCGACCCCCCACAACCAGTACCCAGGGAAATCCTGCCTACCTCAACCAACTCCGAGGTGGCACTTGAATGTCCTTTTCAGTAACTACCAATACACTTGGTATCCATGAATCTGTCTAATCCTGCCTTGAAGCTGTTCAGGCTGACAGCTGTCACAACCTCTTCTGGAAGTGAGTTCCATAACCCAATGACCCTCTGGGTGAAGAAATATTTCCCTTTATTAGTCCTAATTTTCCTACCTTGGAGCTTCAGGGAGCGCCCTCTAGTCCTAGTGTTTTGTGACAAAGAAAATAGTTTTTCTTTATTCACCTTTTCTATCCCATGCATGATTTTATACACTTCGATCAAGTCACCTCTTAAACGCCGTCTTTCAAGGCTGAAAAGACCAAGGCGTTGCAACTTGGTTTCATAAGGGAGCCGCTCCATCCCTTGGATCATTCTTGTTGCCCTTCTTTGTACCTTTTCCAGTTCCGTTATATCCTTCTTAAGGTGCGGAGACCAGAATTGTACACAGTACTCCAAATGTGGCCTCACCATCGATTTGTAGAGAGGCAATACAACATTTGCTGACCTATTTTCGATTCCCTTCCTGATCATGCCAAGCATAGAATTTGCTTTTTTCACTGCTGCAGCGCACTGGGTTGACATCTTCATTGAGCTGTCCACCAAAACCCCAAGATCCCTTTCCTGGTTTGTCTGTCTCTCGTCCCCACTAGACACAATTGTGAATGTGGTGGGACCGAGAGCAGGGCCCCTCCAGAAGATCTTAACAGCCTTGATGGTTCATAGGGGAGAATACGTTCGGACAGGTAAACTGAAGTGGAACCGTATAAGGTTTTGTAGGTCAACACCAGCACTTTGAATTGTGCTCGGAAGCTAATTGGCAGCCAATAGAGCTGGCGCAACAGAGGAGTTGTGCGTTCCCTGTACCCCACTCCCGTTAGTAACCTGGCTGCTGAACGTTAGACTAGCTGTAGCTTCTGGGCAGTCTTCAGAGGCAACCCCACGTAGAGAGTGTTGCAGTAGTTTATACTGGATGTAACCAGAGTGTGGACCACCATGGCCAAGTCAGACTTCCCAAGGTACGGGCACAGCTGCCGCACAAGTTTTAACTGTACAAAAGCTCTCCCAGCCACCGCCGAAACCTCAGCGATGAGTCCAGGATCACTTCCAAGCTGCAAACCTGTACTAAAAGCATGAGAGTTAAGATACCACTCTTTCTGTGATCTTCTCCCTTCTGTCTGTAGAGGAGACCAGGTTTAATGCTTTGTTAAAGCTGTTTCTGCTCTCGGGGAGAGGCGCTGCAGACAGGCACATCAGCTTTCTCTCCTGGGCCTGCACTATGTCATACACTATTTCCAAGGCATTTTAAGGAGGCTTCTTAAAGCTGTTCCTCCTCTAGAGGAGATGTCACATTGCACGGACTTGACCGGCCCCTTAATCACACACACAGAAACGAGCTGAAGGCTAACTACTTTATTGAATATATAGAAACAGTTCAAAAGGTAAATTGTCCATAAAAATAGCAAAAGCAATTCCAAAGGCAAAAGGTGCAATAGTTCCAAACACTTGGTAAGTTTCCAAAGGCTTGGCAAGGCTCCGCTCAGCAAAGCGGATCAAGGAACAAAGCAAGGTTGCAAGATACAAAACAAGGCTTGAATAGGCCACTAGCTAGACTTGGCTCCGTGGTCGAGCTTTGCTACACGTCTGCTCAGATGAGACGTGGCCGAAGTACTGAGGACCCGTTCCCACGGCTCCTATACTTAATCTTTCGGCCGAGGTCCCCGACGATCTAGGCTTCGTCGTCTCCAATCTCTGTTGTCGGACCTCGGCCTGTTTAGGCTATGGTACCAGCCCCTCCTGCTAGTCTCGATGTCCCGTCTCCTATCGAAAGTACGGCTTTGCCTCCCAACATCTGCTTCCCTATCTCCGTGAGAGTTCTCCTCCCTAGATTCTTCCCAGCCGCTTTCTTCCATGTTTTCACTCAGAAGATCCTGTGAACCTCTCCCTCCCGGCCGTTCATAAGATTCGCTATCACTGCTTTCCATTTGCACCTGGTGATCTGTCTCATCGTAAGGGTCAGACCAACCTTCATCCCAAGCCAAGCTTTCAGTGGGAGAAAGAGGCCCAGTGATGGGAAACTCTCCTTCAGCTAACCCTTCCAAATCCTCTTCAGAATCTATCTCTGCTGCTGCAGGCCCTAATGCCAATGGGACCCCCGGTCCTGTCCCCTGCCCCCCAGGCACGAACGAGAACTGCTGTGCTACAGGAGAAGTGGAGCAGGCAGGAGCATGTGCATGCTTTCCCTCTTGGGCCATCACTATGCCATGCACTCTTTCCAGAGCATTTTCAGTAGGCTTTCCACTTCCGGGTAAGGAAGAGCGATAACTGCTGGAGGTATCCTCCCTGGGCTTCCTTTTAAAAGCCCTCTTTTTTTTCTTAGCACGCTTCAACCTCCTTTCCGCTTTGGGTTTAATGCTTCCTTAGAGCTGTTTCTACTTTCTACTCTAGATGAGAGATAACTAGTTGGTAGTAGTTTTCAGATAATGAGGGGTTAATAAAATAGATTAAACTCTGATGTTGAATAGAGAAGGAGGAACCAAGATCGGCTGCCACGTGGTCCTGTTACAGATGGGAATACATGACGGCTGCCCTGAGGTCCCCCGTCCCCCCGGGGGGGGGATGTGTGTGAGAAGGGCAGGATAAAAATAATGTAAAAAAAATAAATGGCTGGGCCCTTGCCATTTCAGGCACCTGAACAATGTGGCAGGATCTGTCTGCAGAGCTTGACTCCCATATCCCAGGAATTAGTCACTGTTCTCCTTCCGACAGCTTTAGTATTAATATATCTCAAGTCCAGCACATGAACTGGGAATGCGGCGCAGCTGGCTGGGTGTCAGCTGCATAAGATCTCTACTGACCAGAAGGTCATGAGTTTGAGGCCTGCCCGGGTCAAGGTGGGCTCTCGACCTGTGGTGTAGCCTGTTGTCAACCTTTGCAACCCGAAAGACAGTTACATCTGTCAAGTAGGAAATTAAGGTACCACTTAGTGGGTAGGCTTAATTTAACTGATTTACGAGGCCATAAAAAGATCTCCAGGAAGCACGCTGAGGAATGAAGGAGCGCGACAGCTCCCCCTGGTGGCCAGATGCTAAGTTGCCTCTGTCTGTCTTGTGTGTCTGTGTGTCTAAATGTAATGTGTACATTGTAATCTGCCCTGAGTCCCCTGCGGGGTGAGAAGGGCGTAATAGAAAATTAAATAAATAAATAAATAAATAAATAAATAAATAAAAATAAAACAAATTAAATAAATTAAATAATTAATTAATTAATTAATTAAAATAAATAAAATAAAGAAAGAAATAAAACCAAAGAAGCCAGATTGGCCAAAGAAAATGACTAAAAGCAGATCCACATACTAGCCTAATAGCCATTTTGGTAATGTTCATATATAGAGTGTATATTCAGAGAATTTCTACTATTAAGTCCTTTAAAAAGATCTGGTGGCTATCAATTCATTTCCATCCAGTTGTCTGTCCAGCCAATAGCAAGTCTACTTGAGATTGAACTTGATTGGAGAAATTAAAGCGCTGCTTGCAATTTGCCTTTTTATATGTTAAACTTTATTTTATTTTATTTTTTTAAAAGGCATTTTGCATCTATTAAAACCACAGATGTATTTAGGGTTATAGTCATTACCGCTACAAAATATGATCAAAAATAAGGAGCAAACTCATATCTTCCTTTTGAGATTGCTATACATAAAGAAATTGGGTTATCTGCAAATGCTTTGTGAGCTGGAAATGTGTTCTAAATACGTGAATTAAAATATTTTAAGTTTTGTGCAAATTGGATGATTCAGAACATCCTTTCATCAAAGTTTATCAATTAATGTAGGGCCTTCTGAAGAAGTTGGGCTTTGTTACATGAGCAGGGCTCCAACAAGGATTTGGTTATTATGCCATCTTTAGGCACAATCAAGTTGGCTACTTTCACTTACCCTGAAAGGGTAGCAAATTACTATCTCTTTGATTCATATTTGTTGGATTGGATCCATCCAAATTGGTGCACACCAGTCAGATGTGTCAGGATCAGGGTACTGATGTGGCTGAGTAAAGGTGCTCTTAAACTTGGAGTATAGCTGAAGTAGCACAGAAGGCATATTTCAACCTGATATATATCCCAAGTTCAATAGTACCCCATCCAGGGGCGGTCCTACAGGTAGGCCAAGGAAGCGGCCGCATGGGGCGCCATCTGGGTAAGGGCGCATTCCCCCGCCCGCCAGATAGCATCTGGCCTCCCTCCCTCTCCCTTTCTCCCTCTCCTGGAGCATGCACACAACCACCACCACCCTCGCTGTCCCTGGGCTGTGCGCGTGGCCGGCCGTCTCCACAGCCGGGCGAAGGCGCAAAGCAACCCGCTCAGACTGCGGGGCCCATGGAATGAGGGCAGCGAAGGCGGCTCCTCGCTCCTAGTCATAATAATTCGAGTTGCGGACCCAAGAGGCCCCGAGTCTCTGCTGCTGCCACTGCCACGACCTCTGCTATGTTCCCCCCGGCCTTGGCGGCTGCCCTGGCCATCAACAGCGAGAGAGGCAGCAGCACCTCGGTGCCTCAGGAGAAAAAGGCGGAGGCGGCGGAGGGCGCCCGCAAGGAGGTGAGGCTTGCCTCCCTTCCCTTCCCTTGGCTTGCTTTCTTTCCCTTCCTTGGCTCCCTCCAGGACCGCCTTCTCTCTTGGAAGAGCAGCAGCAAAGGGATGGATGGATGGATGGGGTGGGCCCAGGGAGTTTGTTCTCCCCCCAATAAGGTCCTTAGGCTATGGCAGGTGCCTCTCCAAACTACAACTCCCAGGAACCCATGGCAGTTAAGCAAGGCCAGGCTGCATTCATTCATTCATTCAGCAGTGTAGATGTGCCGATTGCAATATTCACACTTGCCTCAAGCAGACAAGGGTTCTCTCTCTCTCTCTCTCTCTCTCCCCCCCCATCTTGGCTGCTAATTTGGTTTGTTAAGAAGCGCCCAATGAGGAGGGCGCCAAAATAATGGGGGGTTTTGGGGGGGGGGAAATAATGTTCGCTTACCATTTAAAATTACCTTAGACCGCCCCTGACCCCATCCTAAAACCATAACCCATTTATACGAGGGTTAGTGTCACACCTCAAGGGTCTCAGGCATCACTTTTGCTTGAGCAAGGCTTTAGTCAAGAAGGCAATAAGGTGCTGTCCAAGCCAGCTTGCTTTAATCTTAAACCTTGTCCTGGGCCTCCCTGCCTTTCCCGTGAGAAGCCAGAGATGAATGCATAACATAGGCAGCTCAAGGCCGTACCATCCAGCCTCCCTGATAGCGAGGCGCTCCAGAAGGAGCCGAGAGTTTGACTCCCTGTGCCCAGATGGTAGCCGCTAACGAGCTGCAAATTCCAGAGAGACTGAGGTAACATAACATATAGACAACTATCAATCATTCAGCTGTGATGTTCGACGCACTGACATCAAAGCCAGGGAACCTTATATCTACCCAGAGATCCCCAATGGAAACATCTCGTACCAACGCCGCAGTAAGGAGACACTAAGGGGAAGAGGCCTCGTTGGGCCTCCCCGCCAAGCTTGTGCCAGCCAGCCTGCACCGGGCTGACTTGATCCAGCATTGTGTCTTATTCCCGCTCATCGTCGAGACCCTGCATGTTTTAGAGTCGGCAAACCAGACCATCTCTATATCTGCATAGACAACGGAACAACAAATATTGTAAACCCACAAGCATTGTAAAATTAAATATATTGGAAACTTGCTCTTTCTCTTTTCTTTGTTTTCCATTTCACCAGACTGGGCCACAACAATGCATGGCCGGGGACAGCTAGTATTTTAATAAAACTTACATGGATTGTAGCATAGATATTACATAATTTTTCTACGTAATCACAATTCAGTTCAATACATTTTTGATCCGTGGGAAGAGTTTTTGATTCCTGTGTCATAGACGTTCCCCTCTGCCTTTTTCAGCCAGTTCGTCACTTTGATTTTTCCCTCGTAATCTTCAAAAAAGTATTTTCCACCAAGGTGTTCCTTCAATTTAGTGAACTGGGTGTGAGATCGGGTCTGTGAGAGGGGTGGCTAAAACATCCCAACCAAATGAAGTGAACAACTCTTGTGTTGCATGAGCGGTGTGCAAACATGCTCTGTCATGGAGACAGACTCCCACCATCAGCATCCCAAGGCATTTGTTTTGGATGGCTCTGCAAAGTTTCTTCATGGTCTCACAATATATTCCATACTTATTTTGTCACATGCTGTCTTGACATTACGTCCTCTCCATAAACTGAAACGAATTTGTGATTAATCACAGTGGTGTTCATGCCCTTAGCATTTAGGTAGTATATTAGTTACCTCTAGACTGGATTACTGCAATGCACTCTACGTGGGGCTACCCTTGAAGACGGCCCAGAAACTTCAACTTGTTCAACGTTCGGCAGCCAGACTAATAACTGGGGCGGGCTACAGGGAGTGGTCAACCCCCCTGTTTAAGGAGCTTCACTGGCTGCCATTTATTTTCTGGTCCCAATTCACCTTAGTAACCATATCTCTCTCCATGAACCAGCCCGAACCCTTTGATCTTCGGGGGAGGCCCTCCTTTCACCCCTGCCAATCTCACAGGCTCGTCTTGTGGGCACAAGAGAGAAAGCCTTCTCCTCTGGAATGCATTGCCTGGAGATATTAGGAAATCCTATCTACAAATTCGAGTCAAGGTTAGGGTATAGCAACAATACACAAAGAGGTCAGCACAAATATCAATCAAAATATTTCTATTATATTCACAATTTCATAAAGGCATATCATACATTTTACCATATCTGGGGCGCAGCCAGGAAAGACGCAATGTACTTTAGAGTTCAATATAAAGAGTCTGTGGGTCTGCGTGAGATCAAATGATCTAAGTGTATATAGTTCAATCCAGGAAGGTATATAGTCCAAGGAATACAGTGTAGATAAATATATCCGCATAGGTAAATCCAATTCTGGAAAGCAAGAACCGGAGCCAAAATCCAGGCTCTCTCAGAGAGATCCAATGGAAGGCAAGCTGACAAAAGGGTAATCCTAAAGCATCGGGGGCCTAGCACAACCCGTCTCGATCAGGCGGGGTGTGGTCACCCCGCCTGATCGAGACGGGGTTGTGCTAGGAACCTCTTCTACTATGGACAAGAACTTATAATATGGATATCTAGCCTTGAAAAGATCCCGAAGTTTAACAGCGGCCCCGATGCTTTAGGATTACCCTTCCGTAGGGCTTGCCTTCCATCGGATCTCTGAGGGAACCTGGATTTTGGCTCCGGTTCTTGCTTTCCAGAACTGGATTTACCTATGCGGATATATTTATCTACACCCGTATCCCTTGGACTATATACCTTCCTGGATTGAACTATATACACTTAGATCATTTGATCTCACGCAGACCCACAGACTCTTTATATTGAACTCTAAAGTACATTGCGTCTTTCCTGGCTGCGCGGATACGGTAAAATGTGTGATATGCCTTATGAAATTGTGAATATAATAGAAATATTTTGATTGATATTTGTGCTGACCCTCTTTGGATATTAGGAAAGCCCCCACCTTGGAAACCTTTTTAAAAACACCTTAAAACTTGGCTCTTCCATTGCGCCTTTGGAGAGTAGCCATTACCATTGCTCCCCTCAATGCTCCTGTCTCTGCAGCGCACTCCCCCCCCTCATTATATGAAGGCCTTCTACAACCCATGCTCGACACGAACTTCCCTTTGCAAAGAATCTACCCCTGTCATCTCACTCTGAGTTTTAACATTTTACCCTTTACATGTGGCGTTTGTAGATATTACATTTGTATATTGCTTTATTTATTTATTTATTTATTTATATGTTTGTATTTTACTGTATTGTTGTTGATGCTTTGATTTTTGATTTTATTGTAATTCGTTGTTTGGGCTTGACCGTTGGGGAGATGGTGGCGGCGTATAAATAAAGTTTATTGCTATTATTATAAATTACAGTGTGAACTTCCCACTTGGAGGGAAATGGAATGAAGACGCTCAACGTTCACCACAATGCCAGTTGATGAGCAACTGATGACTTTCGCTAACTTTCTGCTACACGGCTGTGATACCAACTTTCCCGAGAAAATTCCCCACGAGCAACGTAGCTTATAATTTTACTTTCTGGATAACCCTTGTATTTTCATGGTTTTTAGGGACAATTATGTTTGGGGGTGGTGGTCAAGTTTAAATTAAATAATATACGGCTCTTTTGGACCTTCAGAAATCCTAGCTCATGGATTAACTATGAAGAGGATGCTTTTGGTGGGTTCAGGGGCTTGAGGGCTATGAGAGAGAGAGAGAGAGAGAGAGAGAGAGAGAGAGAGAGCAGTTGAGAGCTGTGCATGGTCTGCATACCACACCTCTCCCACCTTGTCTTATGAGTTTATAGTGAAAGTTGCTTCTGATGAAAATCAGTTTAAATTCCTTACACCTGAAACATTATCATATAGATTGCTCTGAGTTTGCGATTACTATTTTCCCCCCCTTTATCAACATTTACTGAGAAGTCCATTTTAAAGTCAGGGCTCAGCCAAGATGCTTTTCTGCATGAGGCAAAGAACAAAGTGGTATTTTTCCAGTGTTTAAAAGGTAAATAGATGGCCAATTGAATTTGATTTCAACAGGGCTGATTTGCCCCCAGGTTGTGTTGCACGCAGAGACCACTGTGCTCCAAGAGAAAGGACTGGCTGGCAATCTCAGGAGGAACGTATAGGACACTGTCAGGGCCGGATCAAGCCGTTACTCGAACTACTCACCCAAGTAAGGCGCCACATACTCAGGGGCGCCAACATAGGCCATCTTCGGCACCCCCTCGCCCATTCCTCTGTCTTTCTCCTCTGGTGCTTGGGGAGAACTAGAAGAGCGAGCTGCCGGAGCCAGAGAAGAATGAGATGCGCTGGCTATACCACCCCCGCAAGTCATCAGGGACAGAGCCTGCCAGCCAGTGCGCACACACACGCAGCCCACTTCCTCCTCCAAACATGAGCATGTGTGCGCGCCCCTCCCCTCGCATGTGGCCTCTGACACGGCAAGCAGGCAGAAGAAGAGGAGGAAGGGGGCTCCTGGAAGAGTGGACACTCTGGGAGGAAGAAGGTTGTGGGATCCGGGTGGACCTCTGCCAGGAGGGGTCACACCGCCATGCCAGCTGGGGAGGCAGGAGCAGGCTAGGCTGGATGGCCCTTGGGGCCCCTCCCAACTCTAGAAGTCTAGCAACAACAGTAATAAGAATAATGTTCAATAATATATTAATCCCGAATATCCTCTATATATATACAATCCTCCATGTCATGAGTCCTGTCTTATAGACAAAGAAACCATACAAGGCATGAACACAAAAACAGCCCACATACCCAGAAAACCATATGAGGTATGTTTGCAAAACACCCCCCCAAAAGAGCCAACAGCCACAAATCCAAAAAAACCCATTATGGACTACAACTCCCATGACCCCCCCACCACCACCACCTCGCTCTGGCAGTTTACAGCGTCGGAATGTTAGTGGAGCTGACCAATTAGAGGCATTATGCAAATACTCCCTCAGTTAGAATGTAGGCTGGGAGCCCCACCCCCCTGGCAGTTTAGAGAGTCGGAATGTTAGTGGAGCTGACCAATTAGAGGCATTATGCAAATACTCCCTCAGTTAGAATGTAGGCTGGGAGCCCCACCCCCCTGGCAGTTTACAGCGTCGGAATGTTAGTGGAGCTGACCAGTTAGAGGCATTATGCAAATACTCCCTCAGTTAGAATGTGGGCTGGGAGCCCCCACCCCCCTGGCAGTTTAGAGAGTTGGAATGTTGGTGGTGGTAGGGAAAGGTAGGGAAAGGAATGGAGGGACTGAGACAAGGGGAGCAAGGACTGATACAGAAAGGGGAGGAATGGCAGGAAGGAGGGAAAGGAAAGAAGGAAGGGAAGGAAGGAAGGAAGGAGAGGAGAAGAAAGGAAAGGAAGGATAGAAGAAAGAATGGATGGAAGGAAGGAGGAGAGAAGAAAGGAAGGAAAAAGGAAGGATAGCAGGGAGGAGAGGAGGGAAAGGGAAGGAAAGGATAAAAGGATGGAGTGAAGGAAGGAAGGAAAGAGGGGAGAAGAAAGGAACACAGAAACACATACACACACATGCACAGAAATATACAAATATACAAATATACACATATACACATACATAAACACACCTGTACTTACACACATCAACACATATACACGCACATACATATACAAACACACATATACATAAGTATACACATATACACGCATACACATATACACATATACATAACTACACACACAGTCCCCAAGTTAAAAAAATCCCACAGCAATGCGTGGCCGGGTCAGCTATATATATGAGTGTTTGTGTGTGTGTATGTGTGTGTGTGTATATATATATATATATATATATATATATATATATATATTCCTTCTTGGCATTAGGGGGTTGGACTGGATGGCCCTTGCAGCCCCTTTCAACTCTAGGAGTTTAATAATAGCAATAATAATGATAACAATAATAATAACAATAATAATGTATAATAATATATTCATACCTACTTTGAAAGGGGCCTGGACTAGATAGCCCTTGGGGGTCCCTCCCAACTCTATAAGTCTAGCAACAACAACTATAATTATTATGTACAATAATATATTAATTCCGGTTTTTTGGGGGGGTGCACCAAAATACTGTTAGCTTACCATTTAAAATTACCTTCGTCCAGCCCTGAACACTGTTGATGCAGTTTTCCTCCTCTGTCATATGGGAGGACCAAGCCATTTTTAAACTTTGGATTTGTTTGAGCAGTTGCAGCATCTTTCAGACAATAGCCATTTGTACGAGTTGCCATATACTGTACAAATTCATTAAAAAATGTTTCTAACATTTACAAGGTTATTTGTAATCCTAAGTGAATGTGATATCGATCTCCATCTTGCATTTGTTCAAATGCTATTCTTCATTCACTGAATTCCATAGGTATATTGTACAGCGTATGAGCCAAGGAGGCATCTTTCACGGAGCGACATAGGTAAACTTTAACTGCATGATCCACAAGACAGGGGCAGAGATGGAGAAGGCCCTACGTCTTGTGCTCTCGAGATGTACTTCCCTGGGGCTTGGAACCAAGCCCGGATTACCCATAAGGCCACTCTAGGCTATGGCCTGTGGGCGTAAGCTGCGGGCACAGATTCACGGACCTTCCCCTGCTCAAGCACTGCCCCCATTGGCTGCTGCCACCACGCTACCTTTTCCTGCTTGTGCTATGCCTTAGCACAGGGCTGTCCAACTTCTTCCGACCCAAGGGCCGGAAGAAGTGTCACTGATCACCTGGGGGGCCGTAGGTGATCAGTGAGCAGGGGGTGGGGCCGCTCACGGGGGCGGGGCTGGGCCAGGGCCGCTTGCTCACGTAGCCCCTCCTCCTCCCCGGGTGTACCGCTGCTTGGATCCCGGGTGGTGGCGTGCCCGGGGAGAAGGAGGGAGGGCTGCGGAGGAAGAAAGCAGCGGGGCGCCTCCTTTCTCTGCAGCCTCTCTTTCCCAGGGCGTACCGCTGCTTGGATCCTGGCGTGGCACCTCGGGAGAAGGAGGAGGGGCGGAGGAATAAAACAGCCGGGTGCCTCCTTTCTCGAAGCCTCTCCTCCTTCTCCCCAGGCGCACCGCTGCTTGGATCCCGACAGCGGCGCACCCGGGGGGAGAAGGAGGGGGCTGCGGAGGAAAGAGAGGCAGCCGGGCGCCTCCTTTCTCCGAAGCCTCCTCTTTCCCAGGCACCCCGCTGCTTGGATCCCGGGCGGCGGCGTGAGCGGGAGAAGGAGGAGGGCTGTGGAGGAAGAAGGCAGCCGGCTCCCCGCCCTTCCTAGCAGTAGGCGGCGCCAAGGGGCGGCGCATCACGCCAGGCTCCTCTGGCGCGCCGCCCTTGGCGCCGCCTACTGCTCCTTTTCGCGGTTCCCTCCCTAGGAAGGAGCGGCGCGGAGAGGGGGATGGAGGGGGGAGCAGCAGGGAGGAGGAGCTGGCTCCCTTCCTTCTCCCCCGCCCCCCAGACCGGCATTTTTAAAAAAATATGTTTTTCAAAATATATTTTAAAAAAACTTTCAGGAGGGTAGCGAGGCCGTGTCCACAGGCTGGGGGCCGTATACGGCCCGCGGTCGCCTGTTGGACAGCCCTCCTATTAGCAGAAGCAGGAGGGAGCAGAAGCAGGGAAAGGCCAGCGGCGGCGCCAATGGGGGGTTGCCCATGGCGCCAGCAACCTAAGCACTGCCTCAGAACGCCCCGATTGGCTGCCACTGCCGCGCTACCTTTTCCTGCTTCTGCTATGCCTTGGCAGAAGCAGGAGGACTGGCGCAGCAGCAGCAGCCATTGGGGGTTGCCCAGGCGGCTCTTAGCAGCTAACCACCGCCTTGGGCGCCCGATTAGCTGCCGCCATGGCGCTACCTTTCCTGCTTCTGCTATGCCTTATCCCGCTGCTCTGAGATCAGAGTGAAGAGAGGGGCCAGGAAGGCAGTTCCATCTTGCCTCCAGCACCATCATTTGGGAGCCCCCCCAGCACCAATCCTGCTGCTTTGAGATCATAGTGAAGAGAGGGGCCAGGAAGAGAGTTCCATTTTGCCTCCAGTGCCATCCGTTGGGAGCCTGCCCCCACTCCAGCACCAATCCCACTGCTCTGAGATCAGAGTGAAAAGAGTTCCATCTTGCCTCCTGCACTGTGCTTATAATATAATATATTGTATATACATATAATATTGATAATATTATAATGTAATGCAATATAATATTAATAACATATTATAATTATATATTTTATATTACATGTAATATTACTAATAATATTACAGTATAATGTTCTAGTACAGGGTTGTCCAACTGGCGGCCCGGGGGCCGTACACGCCCCACCAGCCTGTTGGACACGGCCCCCGCTATACCCCCGGCCGCCATTTTTAAAATTTTTTTAAAAAATCTAATTTTTGTTTTTAAAAAATGGTGACCGGGGGGGGAGGGGGAGGGGGCAGGAGGAGGAAGAGAGCTAGCTCCTCCTCCCTGCACACCGCCCCCCCTCCCTCCGCGCCCCCAAA